>JABUQX010025853.1:20000-37703 GCA_015478945.1 Trachelipus rathkii
ATGTCTTGGGTTTTTGAGTTTCATGTTCGTTCTTTATTATTATTATTATTATAATTATTATTATTATTATTATTTTTATTATTATTATTATTATTATTATTATTATTATTATTATTATTATTATTATTATTATTATTATTATTATTATTATTATTATTATTATTATTATTATTATTATTATTATTATTATTATTATTATTATTATTATTATTATTATTATTATTATTATTATTATTATTAAATATAGGTTCGCTGTTATTACAAAAAATTTATTCCATGAATTTAATTTTTGAATTAAATATTTACAAATTATTCCTTAAAAATACTAAAAAAGCAAAAGGAAAAGAAAAGACAAAAAAAAAAGAAAAAAGAAAAATAAATAGTTTAAAAAAATACTTAAAATCGAAAATAGTTACCAATAAATTTGAAAATTTATTTTACATTTAATAAATATTTAAAATTTTGATAAGTATTTAGAAAAATGAAAATAAAAACATTCATTGTTTAATAATTACCAAACAGTTGTATATATAAATTTTCTACTGTATAGTTATTAAATCAAAGGGAAGGGAAACGAAAAGTATTGCTTTATATATATATAGTGGATTATTGAATGAAGTGGGTGGGGGAGGGGAGGAAGATGTGCAAGAGGTGAGGATGGGGAGTGAATTGGGGAGGGAGGGGGAGGATGAAATACAAATGGAGGAAATTATTAGGGCCTTGAATAAAGGAAAAAAAGGGAAGTCCGCAGGTCTGGATGGTGTGAGAATGGAAATGTTACAGAAGGGAGGTATAGGGGTGGAGGAATGGCTGTATAGGTTATATAATATATGTTGGAGGAGGGGTGAGGTACACAGGGGATTCGGAGTGTTCGTTTGTTCCCCTGTAATAAGGGGATAGGATGGGAAAATTTTGGTGGGGGGCGGAAATTTAATTAAAAAAGGTAAAAAGGGGGTAATAAAATGTCTTTTAAGTGTGGGTAGGGAAAGTGTATGGGAGAATACTGATTGAGAGATGAGAGGTTTAACGGAGGGGAGAATGGGGGAAGAACAAGGAGGATTTAGGGAGGGAAGAGGGTGTGTGGACCAAGTGTTTACACTAAAGATGCTTGTGGAAAAAAAGTATAGAGAGGAAAGGGAAAGTGTATGGGTGTTTTTTAGATTTAGAGAAAGCATATGATAGAGTGAAGAGGGGTGAATTGTGGAGGGTGTTGGAGGAAAATGGAGTGGGGGGTAAATTAGGTAAAGGTATTAGGGCCTTTTATAGGAATAGTAGAATGTGTGTGAGAGTGTTAGGAGGAGAGAGTGAGATGTTTGGGGTGGTGAGAGGACTGAGGCAGGGGTGTGTAATGTCGCCGTGGCTATTCAATTTGTTTATGGAGAGTGTTTGCAGAGGAATGGTGAGGGAGGGAAGGGGGGTGGAATTGATGAATGGGAATGATAGAAGGGAAGTGAACATGATATTGTTTGCGGACGATACTGCCCTAGTGGCGAAGAACGCGGAAGGGCTGAGGTATTTGGTGGGGGAGTTTGAGAGAATGTGTGGACAAAAGGGGCTTAAAATAAATCCAGGTAAGAGTAAAGTGTTAGTGTTTGAGGAGGAGGAAAGAGAGGTAGGGGAAGTGGGTTAGAGGTTAGAGTAGGGGGTAGTATTGGAAGAAGTTAAAGATTTTTAGATATTTAGGGATGGATTTGGATAAGGGGGGAGGGATGAAGGAGGAGATAGAACATAGAGTAGGAGAGGGAATGAGAGCTTTGAGTGGTCTGAGAGAATTATGGAAAGGGGGGGATTTATCACAGAAAGTTAAGATAAGTATGTTTGAAAAAATTTGTTTACCAGCGGTGTTGTATGGGTGTGAAACGTGGGGGTTGAATGCCAGGTCCAGGAAGAAGTTGGAAGTATTTGAGATGAAGGGGTTGAAAGCGGTTTGTGGGGTTAGCAGAAGGGAGAGGATTAGGAATAGGGTGGTGAGGGAGAGATGTGATTGGAGAAATGGGTTGGTGGGAAGAGCGGAGAAGGGAATGTTAAGATGGTATGGGCATCTAGTGAGAATGGAGGAACAGAGAGTGGTTAGGAGAGTTTGGGAGGCGGAGGGGATAGGAAGGAGAGGAAGGGGGAGACCAAGAAGGAGGTGGATGGATGGAATAAAGGAGATGCTGGAGGAGGGAGGGATGAGGGAGGAAGAGGGTAGGGTGTTGGCGAGAGATAGAGTGGGGTGGAGGTGGGTGGGGGCGAGATGAGGGGAAGTGTGAATGAGAGAGGCTGTACGTACCACTACTCCGCTCAAGCGGGAAAAAGTGTAGGCAAAATAAATAAATAAAAAAAAAATATATATAATTATATATATATATATATAATATATATATATATATATATATTATATATTTATATATAATATATTATAATATATATATATATATATATATATATATATAAATATATATAATATATATAATATATATATATATATATATATAATAGAGATTATTTTTAAAATTTCCAAATCTTTTAAATAAGTTGCTATTTGTTACAAATATAACTTAATTTGGAAGTTGTGTAATAAAGCGTTTATAGAGGGTATAGTTCCAAGGGATTGGAGGAGAGCGGTAATAGTACCCTTATATAGGGTAAGGGAGAAATAAGGGGAACTGTTGGAAATTATACGGGGAATAAGTTTATCTGAGTATTGGTAGGGAAAGGTATATGCTGTATTTTGGTCGAAAGAGTGCGTCGAGTGACGTGAAGGACTGATTGGTGAAGAACAAGGTGCGTTTAGGAGTGGTAGAGTATGTGTGGATTAAATCTTTACATTGAAACAAATGATTGAGAAAATGAATGAGAAGAAGAATAAATTGTATTTAGGTTTTATGGATTTGCAACAGGCGTATGATAGAGTTAATAGGGAAGGTTTATGGCAGGTGTTAGTGATATATGGTGTTGGTGGTAGGCTTCTGAATTGAATCAAAAGTATGTATGACGATAGTGAAGCGTGTGTAAGGGAATAAATGATGTCAATGGTGATAATGGTTTAGGATTAATATCCCGCCCCCCCCCCGGGGAGTAAGACAGGCTTGTGTTATGTCTCCTTGGTTATTCATATGTATATGGATGGGGGTTATGAAAGAATTCGAGGTGGGGATGGCAGGAAATGGTGTTAGAATGGTGGAGAATGGAGATGAGTGGAGGGTGCTCTACCTATTATATGCGGATGATTTGGTTCTGGGTGGCGAATCTGAAGAGAGTTTGAGAGGATTGGTAGAGAGATTTGGCAGGGTGTGTAAAAGGAGGGGCTTGAAAGTAAACGTGGATAAGAGTAAGGTTATGGTTGTGAGTGAGGACACTCCTCAGTGTGAAGTTATGTTAGATGGTGAGCAGCTGGAACAAGTGTCTGAGTTTGAAATATTTAGGGGTATGTGTTGGATGAGAAGGGGAACGGACGATGCAGAGTGTAAGTAGGAAAAGTTGTGAATGGCAGGAAGGTGGCTGGTGCAATTAAATCGTTGGTGAATGTAAAAGGGACTAAGTCTTGAGTGTGCTAGGGTCTTACATGAGGGTATATTGTTACCTGTGTTATTGTATAGTAGTGAGACTATGGTCTGGAATAAGAAGTATAGATCTAAAGTTCAATGTGTTCAGATGGACAATCTTAGGGGTGTGCTAGGTGTGAGAAGAATTGATAAAGTGAGGAATGAACGTATTAGAGAGTGGTGTGGTGTGAAGAAAGGGGTAAATGAGAGAATAAATGAAAGTATGTTGAGATGGTTTGGTCATATGGAAAGGATGAATGAATAGTCGGTTGGTTTAAGCGGAGTGTATAGTTGGCGAGTGTGTTGGTGACCGACCGGCTGGGAGACGAAGAAAAAAGTGGATTGTTATATGTTTCAGTTATATTTGTAGTTATCGAATGTTTGAAAGGAGAGAAATGTGAGTTTGGGAGAGGCCAGAAGAAAGGTGTATAACAGGAGTGAATGGCGGGGGATTGTGAGGGGGTATGGTTGTGGCCCACCTGGGCCAAGGGATGAACCCTTACATTGACTATCTACCATAGTGAGGGTCCATCGCTATCCCATGAAGCTTTAGGGTGGATTTTCTGACTGCGATGAGTTCTCACTAATTAATGGTACTGAGGGGGCGGTAAGGCTGGGCTTTCTTTTCGACTTGTGTCATGTTCTTCTACTGCTTTTCTTTTCCGATGCCCGTCGCGCACCTTACTCCAATTCTTGGGAAAATATAAGGAAGATGAAGAAGAAGAAGAAGATAACTTAATTCAGACGTTATTGTGCATATTTTATATTAAAATAGTTACCACAAATAATGTGATTACATATATATAAATGAAAAATTTTTTAAAAACAAACCAACAAACAAATTTACTTCAAAAAAATTACGAATATTTTAAAAATGTAATAAGAATAATTATTCAAAGTTTAATATTTGGGTAGTTTTCAAGTTCAGAAAGTCTGACAATGTTCGTACATAATCATATACATAAATATTTTGTATTTGATTATCCTATATAATAACATAACTATAGAAACATTGACATCTATTTTAAATGATAAAATATTATATTTATTTACTTAGGAGTATAGTATTATCCGCATAATTAATTAATAAATTTAATTATATATTTATTATTAATTATAATATAATTAATAATATATTATAATTAATATATATATATGGTTTATACTTATATTATATATATTATATACATATTATCCATATACCATATTTATATTTATATATTCCCAGGTTTATTTTATTATATATGTAGGTCATTTATAATCTTAATATTTATACCTCTATATATCTCATATTATTAACTAATTATATCTATACATTTTATACGTACGGTTGGCTATATATTATTATTAGTACACATATATTATATACTATCTATATCGCTATATTCTACATACCTTTATTATATTAATAACATATTTATAATATATATATTCATTTAACTCAATAACTATATATTAACACCCACTAATAATACTATTATAGGGGTATTATATATATTATAACTATATCCATATTATATCATACTCTTAACTATATGTCTACTATTGCATATAACTACCTATATACTACTTATCTAGCGCCTATAATTACGTTCATATCCTATGTATCTATTTTATTTATTTTATATAATACTATACTAATTCTATTATTATTATATTGCTTATATATTATTACTATAAGGTTACTATTATAATCAATCACATATTAATCTACCTTTCGCGCATACTCACTAGCTCTACACATAATAATTACGGTCACTTATATATTTTATTATTGGTTATTTTATCTACGAATAACTTTAATTCCCTTCCCTAATACTTATAGCTTTACGTTTACGCTACCTGAATAATATATTCTAATTTCCGTATACATAATTTATATACTCACTATATACACACACTATTCAATCTACTAATCAATTATTATTCATACCACTATTTATTATATTCTCCACACCTACTAAACGGCATCATATAATATTATTATATTTTGGGAGGGTATTATATTCTCAGACTACACCCTATTATACAATAACTCTATCTATATTATTCCCATTTTTTAGTAGCCACCGTAAGTATATGCCTCTTTACATAGTTATGTATATCTAAGTATAACTAGTAACTAAATATATTTATAGTCATTGATCATTGATCACTATAGCTTTAATTATCTTTTTAGTTTTTTAACTCTGCACCTTTAGCCTTTTGATCTATATTATATACGTTATATTATTATGTTATGTATTTGATGGTTGTATTAATTACTATTGATATTATATAATTATTATAGGGTATTTTTAGCTACATGACCTCGTAAGTACTGGAGCTTTCTATATACCTATGGATTGCGTTCACTACTATGGCACCTATGACGGGTAGTGTATACTATAGGGTGGAGGTAGGGGGGTAAGCACTACATGAGTATAATGGTACATATAATACTGAATATATCATATATTTGAGTGATACTGAGGTCATCTTGTATTATTATATAAATTACTTCGTACATCACTTAGGCTTTCTACAATAATTAAGTCATTTTTATATTGTATTTTCAGAGTATATTAAGTATTATATTATATACCTTTAGTATAATCATATTAATGAGTAGATATACATAGATGTACATCCACTCATTTTCACATTTTTTATTATTATTATTATATTAATGAGTTACACCTCATAAGTACTATTATACTTTCAATATATTAATCAACATTCCTCTTTGTATTATAGTATTATTTTTTTTTTATGAGACCCTAATAATATCTAAACTTCAGTATTAACAAGGTGATAATAATTTAGAGAGAATAGAAAACTGATTAGAAATATGGTGTGTTTTGACACCTTATAGCTACTATTTGCTGTCGTAAATATAATTAAATATACTACTATATACTACTTCCCTATCTTCATAATAACTATGCACTGTCTCAACTCTTAAATTCCCTCACCTTACTAAATATAGCCTCATAGTATATATTTATTATAAACTATCACCTCACTATATTTATTAATATATCACTATTTACTATTGCTTAATACTATGAACGGTCCCGTGCTACTATATAAGCTCAGTATTGTATTTGTAATTACCTTTCTACATCACTAATACCTATATTCTACATAAGTGAGGTTATGCAATACCTTACGTATCTATTGAGCTAACGGCGGCCTCTGAACTACTACTAATATACATCTATATTATCCATACCAATTTACTACCTTAGCTATCACTCACCCTAATCCAGCTTACGTATCTATAGTGCTCTATACATAGTACATATTTTAACTCACACTAGTTTGTATATTTTTGAGTATTAGTATTTAAGTCATACCGGGCTATGAGTTCGGGGCTATCACTTCATTAGCTATAGCTCTAACTCATGAGTGACTATATAAGATATATAGTTAGTACTTGATCATTCACATTATAATACCCGGCTGCTTTCGCGTTAATGTATATTTAACTTGATATTCTCTTAATGTTTATAGTAGTATAATCTATAATTTTCCTACATGACATAGCATATAATACTGTCATCAGAGTTAGACTACAAGGGGTACTGATAGTTATTACCTTCTATCACACCGTAGTAGTTATCTGTGTATCCCACCGCTAGTTACATATACCATTGGCCTCTACTCTCATACTCCTTCTAGGTGAGTTCGCTGACTCGGTTCATCTAATTATACTCTAATATATGTGTAGCACTGCTATCGCTGCGCCTAACTACTTACTAATTAGATATACTAGCACGCTAGTTATAGTGATGATACGTATTCATACTATCTAAATACAGCAACTCAAATTACACGTAATATTAGTATGTATGTGAATCCCATTACATCTATATATTACTACGTAACTAGTTATATTATACTTATATATATCTATATTATCATTTAATACATTTATTATATAGTGAGTGAGTGAGTGAGTTATTATATACCCTTATTATATTTCATATCAGTATTTTAACTAATATAATTCATGTGAGTATTTTAATATTTTATTATATATTTGATTATACTATAAAAAGTTAGGAAGTATTAACAATAGAAACAATTTTATTATTTATATTTATATAGGGGGGGGTATTATTTTGAGCTCACACATCATGATAATAGAATGGAATAATCAATACTTAAACCTAGTAATAACATAGTGTATATATTGATAGGAGTATATATTAATAGTGACGAGTACAATTACATGCATAACGTATTTTCATTAATTTAGGAATTGGGTTTTATTAATTTACTCATATATACAATGAGGGTTCTTATTATATAAAGTAATGAACTATTATTATAACTAAGGATCCTAGTAGGGTATAGGGGGTGAGCAGGGGCTTGACCTTAACATATTACATTTGCAACTTTGGTGTGGTAGTATAAATGACGTAAAAGGATATGGGGCTCAACCGGCATGAATCTACATTTTACTAATTTTAATTATAAATTTTCTTAATAGCAGTGTAGTGATATTAGTACTTAGTGAGATATCAGTCAAAAAGTGGGCCGTCATACTAAATAAATAGTATGAATAAATGTGAAAATTTATATTTTATTATACACACAATTGGAACCTAAAATTCCCAATAAAATTTACTATAAATCGAGACTATTCTCGATAATAATACCATGATTCATATTTATTATTATTATTCTAACTATTACTATAATTACTAAGATGTCACTATGATATATATAAATTCTTTATTAAGCTGGGCCCTATATTTATTATTTATTCATAGCTTCTAGACTCTCATATAATTTATACCGACGATTACATAGTCTACGTTATTATTATTTATTTATTGTTGATATAACACAACGGTAGTAGTGAGTATGTAGTTTTATATTTTATTAATGTAATAACGACCTCATATAATATATATATATATATAATATTTATCTTTTATATTATTATATATAATATATATTATATAAATATATTATATAATATTAATAATAATATTAATATAATAAATATTAGATATATATATATTATATTATACTAATATATATTATATATATAATATATTAATAATATATTTTTAATATATATTAATCATATTATTATATATATTCTTACTATATCTATAATATAAAACTACTATATATATATATATCTATATATATATATAATCATTATATATATATAATATAATTAATAAATATTACTATATATATAATAATATATATAATGATATAGGGATAATTCTATCCTATAATAGTAAAAATATATTTAATAATTAAATAATATAGGTGAATGGTATGTATAATTTATATTCTATATAATATACTTATATAGTGAGTATGAAATATAATGGGGTAGTAAAGTTGATATTGAGGTAAAAGGTAGAACTATCACTAATCATATTCGAAAAAATCTATAGCATAAGTATTAAACTAAAGTATTGTCATATAAAGTTAGGGAAAGGGTAGATGTAATATATATAATTTAAGTAGAATGTATATTATATGAGATGATAAATATATGATACTTACTAGTAATAGGTTATATGTATGATAAAGCATAATAATAGTAAATGAAATTATAGGTAGATTATTTTATGTGAGTGAGTAGTGAGGTATAGAAATGTATAAGTACGTTCAATGTAATAGTTATGAGTAAGGTAATGGGTATATATAGAGTATATTATAATATATTAGATAGTATTGATATAGAAAATTTAGGATTAAATAAATTTCTTAGCTATATGATTATTATATATTATTATTATTAGTAAATTATATATTATACTATAATATATATATTGAGAATGATCTATAGACATAGTAGTATATCATAGTATAAGCTATTATAATAGTATATAGATATTGGTATTATATTAGTAGTATTATGAAGTTTTAGTGATTATAATACAACGCGTTATATATTATAACCTCATGAAGTATTTATATTAATATTCTAGAGGGATTTAGTATAGAAGTAGTAGATTAGTAATATAAGACTCATATATAAAATGAGTATAGTGAGGATTAATAGTAGTATTGATTATGTGGAAATATTTTGTATTTTTACATGCGCTATTTATCTTATTTATGCGAAGCGAAAATGATAAAATCTATATGGGTTATTATATTGGCGGAATAAGTGTGTCGAGTGGTAACTGTGAGCAGTGATTACTTGAGAGACTATTTAGAGTATGATTATAATAAGGATGCAGATATTATTTTATAACAGTTATAGCATAACCATAAAGTTCATTTAGTATTAGCTGTGTTGAAGTCTGCTAATCTTTATTAAATATTTAAAAAATAATACTGATTTATGACTATATAGATAATAATAGTATGTAGATATAGATATAGATAATAATTTATATATATAATATATTAATAATATTAATAGAAATTATATATGTAGTAATATATATATGTACAATAGGTACATATATTATTTATATCTATATAATATTAATATTAGGGAATAATGCTTAATTAGGCATGTGATATGTTATTATAGTATATATATATGATAATTAATTAATATGGTGTTGGTTAAAGTGGATAGTAGCTTTAATCATATAGAATGGAAACAAAAAGTATGTATTATATACATAGAATAGAAGCTTAATAGCGATGTATACTAAATATAAGAATACTATATTATAATAGTAGATAATCAGTTATATTAGCAAGTATTGGTATTATATATATTAATTAATTTAATAATTTTAATCCATGAAGTGAATATCACTAGTATATATAACTACTATATATAATTATAGGTTAGATTAAGTTATATCAAAGTTAATATAAAGCATATAGTCTATTTTATTTACTACTTCTTCGAGGGCAATTGATCTTTGAGAGAGTGGAATTGGACTCATACGAAAGAGAAATTTATATCATAGTATATATAGGATATTAGTGTGAGTGGACTCATAAGGGGATAATGATATAGTGACATTGAATAGATTGAGAAAGGTAAGTACCTTATTATATATATGTATCGTGATCGGTATACACATATTATATACTATATAGCTATTTTATTGTTATGATCTCAATACTAAAAAAATAGAGTTTCTATATATGAGATATAAACTTATATATATATTTTTTATATTACAAAAGATCGCTATTTATTATTTATTAGATTAGTGTGTATCTACTTGATTAATTTACCTATATTATTTGTGTTATTTATTTATAAATATATATATTATATATATACTATATCTATATATATATATATAATATATATTATATATATATATATATATATATATATAATACTATATATATATATATATATATATATATATAATTATATAATAATATTTATTATATATATATATATATATATTTTTATATATTAATATATATATATATATATATATATATATATATAATATAATATATATATATATTATATATAATATATAATATATATTATATATATATATATATATATATATATTATATATATATATATATATTATGATATATAATATATATAATGTATATTATATATTATTATATATATAATAATATATATAATATTGATATTTACCTATTTGTGTATCTGAAGTATCTTTTTCTAATTAGTAAGTTAAATGTCCTTTCATTTATACTTTGATATGCCAATGCCATAAATAGCATATATAGATCTATTAATTAATAATGGGAAGGGATGTGTGCTTGGAAGGGAAGTCCTGCATATCGATTATTTATGAATGCTTTTCACTTAATGTATGTTCTGATGCAAAAGAAAAGAAATAATTTTATATTAATGAAATTGGAATTAAAAAGATAGTTTCTCTTAAAAACATTTATGTTTTATAAAGAAAAGAAATTTTTAAATGAAATTGGAATTAAAAAGATAGTTTCTCTTAAAAACATTTGGTTTTATTTTGTTTATTTATTTTTTTAGGTGACATCGAATCTGCACAGAAAACTCTCTTTAACTACCATCAAGTGATGAAGCAGTACGGATTTACCCCAGAATTTTACAGTAGTTTCCCCCAGGTAATCTTTTTAAAGTTTTTTGGTTTTTTTTTAATTTTTCTTTTTTTTTTTTTTGTTATTTTATTTTTTACTGTTATCCAAATCTTTACAGTATATCCCCCAGGTATCTTTTAAATTTTTAAACATTTTTAAGGGTCTATTCATATTTTCTTATCTAATCATCAATAATTAAAGTGACCTCGAATCTTCATAGTAATTTTATCACATGCTAACTAAAATTATAAAGTATAATTGATAACTAGTCTTTATGCTTTATTAAAAATAATCTTCGAAAAGTTTCTGCAAACCTTGTAAAATGTATTGAAGGGGTTCTGGTCTTGAATATAACTACCTTCAATAGAGATATGGATCGTTGAAGAGAGTGAACGTTGTCGCGATAAAGTGGCGTTTCTTCCCGGAAGCTGCTTAGGATTCATCAGTGGTGCTAGCAGCCTCCTGCACCAGACGCCACAGAACTCCCCCCAGTGACAATGCCGCGAGCACACTCCCCGCTTCCGACCTGGAAGGACGTCGGGTAGTAGCGTGAAGCTGTCGGGTGAGAGCTAGGTGTGCACACATTAAGGTCACCGAGAAGGCTTCGACCACTCTGTACTCTTACGTGCAGTTGGTCCGCACCTGCAGAAGCTCCTGAGAAGTACGGTACAGGTGGCATAGGATGACCGAACAGAGTGGCGCCCAACAGAAGAAACTTGATTTGATGGGTGTTCATGTCATTCTCCATGTGGTCACCAATTTGAAGGGGTTAAATTTCTGGTCTGAATAACCACCTTCAATAATAGATGAATATTAGTTGTTGAAGAGATGAAGCGTTGTCACGATAAAGTGGCGTTTCTTCTTGGAGGCTGCTTAGGAGTCTTCAGTGGTGCTAGCAGCCTCCTGCACTAGACGCCACAGTATGTTTATACAGAAGGTATAAATAAGGCTCTTTGTTCAGGCTAGTTTAAGCTTAGAACATAACAGAATACTTCGGTACATCTATAAATTACTTAACTCAAATTAAGAAAGTTGTTTTTAACTCTCCTCCTCCTCTTCCTTATAATGCACTTGTAATTCGAGTCCAAACCCACATTGATAATTACGTAAGAGATTTTAGTACAATCTACTACAGAAATAAAAGGAAAAAATACATTTTTGAATACGTTGAAGTTAAATATACTCTTCCTATATGATTTACTCTGATATAATATAAGTATGCTTAATAATTTCTCAGTTTGAAAAGTATACCTAACAACGGAATTGAGACCAACCTTTCACTTTGTAATTTTTCATAACACTATCAAAGACTCCCATTCAACCCCTTTAACGATATTTTATTTAAGCTATAGCCCCAAATATTAATTTCTCTGCGTTTAGACTCTTTATAATCTACTTTATTTAAACTAGGCAACAGCATTTTCAAAGCGAAGTGGTTATCCTCTTCGTCCTGAATTTATCGAGTCTTTAATGTATCTGTACCAAGCAACCAAAGATCATGTTTTCCTTAAAATGGGAGCCGACCTTGTGAAAGCCATTGAACATTCAACCAAAACTAAGTGTGGTTATGCTACAGTGAGCTCTGATGTGTTTTATTATGTGAAAATATTGCTATAAAAGAGTTTGAACGTATTATCTTTAAAACACTTATTGTTCGTCGAAGGTTTTAGAAATTATTGGGTTTAGGTAGATAGTTGTGTATTAATTATTTAAAATATTTTTTAAAGGTGGAGAATGTGGTTGATCATTCCCTAGACAACCGCATGGAGAGCTTTTTCCTCGCAGAAACTACCAAATATTTGTATCTCCTTTTTCATGAGAACCACTGGATTCACTCATCGGAAATCGTCGTAAACCTATTTCAATCAATAAAAGGCAGTGTGATCTTGCTATTGTGTGATCGATTCCGGTGATATTTTTAACACAGTTAATTTCAAGCCGGTTATTTAATAACTTATATACTAATATAAAATACCTCGCTTCTATATCTTTGTTTCTATATATCTTCATGTTTCAAAAACATATTATTACATATTTTAATATTTCTCTTAACCTCGCTTCTATATCTTTGTTTCTATATATCTTCATGTTAAAAATAATATATATGGAGGGTTTCGGGAGAGGAGGATAAGATTTTATTTTTTTTTCAGGCCCCTTATAAAAGATATAAAATGTGTTTGAAAATTCTCTCATTTCTAATTAGTAAAAAATAATTGAAATATCGAGTCTAACGCTAGAAAATTATCGCCCAAAAATATCGATAATAATTATCGAGCCAAAAAAATAATGTAATTTATTCAGCGATTATCCGACATATCCATATCTATATCTTCATGGGTCAAAAACATTCAAAATAAAAGATATAAAATGTGTTTAAAATATTTACGGTGTACGAAATAGTATCGGTATACGGTAGATAAATTAGTCGAGGCCATTTTTAATGATGTATCTCTGGTAAATCGGTATATTCAAATAAATGGCACTAAGAAATACTTTAAGCTGATAAATATAAATACTCGATAAAACTTATTACTTTTTGATGATGAATAAAAATTTTATGAGAAACTTTTAGATTCAATAATAAGGATACTATGTATCGATGTAAGATAGCTATTGTAACCAATGATTTATTTTTTTATCCATCACGATAATTCTCTTTTTTAACTTAGAATTTAATAATATAAATATATAATTTATGCCTAGTCTTCTCCATACGTGGTCTTTCTACACCAGTAAAATTTATCCTATTTCAGGACAGCCATTATATATTCATACAGATTCTATAATTACTTTTTTAAGTTGATCAATTGTTATTTTTTTTGTACGCAATTTTCCGTGAGTAGTTGTTGCAGTGGTTTTTAAAAACTTTTCTTGAGATTCATTTCATAATTAATTAGATATTTAGACTGTAATATAGGGTTTTTATCCGCTGTGGAGGACAAGACCCACTCGTGGAACACCGACTGGCATATGCATCTGCAGTGAACGGAATGTGTTATATTAGACTCACATCAAAGTTCTCCATAGCCTTAAATACCCCATAGGTCCCTCATGAAATTGCAAACTCCTTCTCTTCCTCTCTCTATTCTCTTCCAACACGAGCCACGCACACATATTTACAAATCTAAACGATCTTGTTAGATCCCCACAAAAACTTGAATCAGTGAATTAAGTGGAACATTACCATATGAATTTTGCCTTTCTTAAAATACATATTTAAGACAAAGAAATTTCCCCAAAAACACGTTTAATAATTCATTGTGTTTGAGTAGAGGAATTCTAAGAAACGCATAGAAAGCTGTTTTACGGCGATCACGACTTCTCCGAGGCAGCATTAGCCTTCCTGGCAAGAAATAGATGGTAGTTGGCACAACCCAACTATCACCGTCCTTTAGTCGGCTCCTACGACACGCAGGACATACGATGTGGGCAATTCTTTCTCCCCCACACAGGGATAACAGTAGTAAGGATGTCTGTGATAAAGAGGGTGGATTGAAAGAATGGAAAATTTATGAAAATGAGGGGAAAGAAAGAAGGTTGAAAGAAAGTGCATGTGGTAAATGCTAATGCACGAATGCATAACAAATGCACATACACGTGCTGGGAGTCGGAGGGCTCACACAAAAGACCCATCTGCATTGGTTCTCACAGCTATGCATGGCCAAGTTTTACAAAACATAACACCACTATGAGAACCAAATACTATTGTAATATTATATTTTATATATTTTATATAAGATAAAGATCCACTTATATATAACGATATATTAAATCTTAATATCCTTCATTATATTTAATAATGTATATATAATATAAAATTTACCTTTAATTAATACCAATTTAAGTTTACGTGTAAAGATATATAACATCTTACAATATAGATTATTTATTATCTACTATTTATAATTTATTCACTTATTAAAACAGATCACGCTGTATTCCCTTGCTTAAGGCCGGGGTGGTGTACGTGCAAGCTTAAATCTAATAAATATTTCTTCATCTCGTCGCCTCAACCACTCCTCCTATTCCATTCTATCTCTCGCCATACAGCCCTACCCTTTCCTCCACCCGCATCCTCTCGGCTTCCAGCATTCCTTGTTTCCATCCACCACCTTCTTCTTGGTCTCCCCCTTCCTCTTCCTTTTCCTAGGTTTATCGGAGGCATCGCCTCCGCCTACCAATACTCTCCTAACATCCTCTCGCTGGTCCCTTCTCTCCAGATGTCCAACATGGGCTTTAGATTGCGCCTACTCCGTTCTCTTCTCGACCACACCATGTCTCTCTCAATGAGCATCTCCTCTTATTTTACCTACTTTCCTAATCCTCGCCCTCTCTTCTTACTAACCACCACATACCGCTCTCAACCCTTTCATCTCAAACACCTCCAATTTCTTCCTTGGACAGCAACCCATTATTTTTTGCAAGCGAAATGCCTAAATTGCAGGCCCCTCAGAGAAGTTGTGATGCCCGTAAACTGCCTTCTATTTTTGCCAGAAACCCAATTGTATGGGTATATGAAATGGCGGAGGAAAGTCCCTTTTGAGAGAGAAGAGGAGGAGGTGATGGATGTATTTATTGAAAGGGCAAATTTGGCTTGCTCGCTGTGACTGACAAAGATAAGGAATCAGGAAAATGAGTGGTGTGGGTTGAAATGTGCTGGTGTGAAAAGAATGAAAGGGGATAGAAGGATATTTGCAATGCTGATGAGTGACTTGTGGTAAGAGTTATGGTAGCTTTTTGTGTGTGTGAGTATTAGAATTTCTAAAGGTAAATTTAAGTTCATCGAAAAGGTTCAATTCTGTGTGGTTGCGACCATATGGGTCCATCTGAGGGTAATGTTGAAGAGTGGGATTTTCGGGATAATCTGAATGAAGTTTTGGATGGGGTTGAGTTAAGGAGATTCCGTTCATTTGGCCCACAAATTGCTTAACCATGATTTTTTTTTTTACAGTTGTCAACCACCACTCACGGGCTAACAGCCCTATTCAAGGAGGGTATAGTACGCTAAAAAGTTCACCCTCAAGCATACGCATGAACAGAGAGCAGGCTTTTAAGTGAGATTAAATTCAAGCAGGAATAGAAGATGGAAGTGACATTCCACAGAAAAAAGGTGTGGGAAAAAGAGGAATCACCACAACTGAACTAAGCCTGGAGTTACAATGTACAACACAAAACTCGTTAAGACAGATTCCCCATAGGCGTTTCTACACTCCAATAGGAGGGTGGTATCATGCTGTGGAGACACAAATGCTTTTATCAGAACATCTTAATGATATGTTTATCGTGATTAATGGCACCTTTCATAGGATTACTCAATACACTCATGCTCTCAGTTCGTTCTCTCTATTTGTGACTAATCTCTTCTTCTTCATCCCTCCTTCTTACCGGCAAATCCAAATACAAATATGTGAAACCTTACGGGTTCTCACATACTAAACGGCTTGAAACACTCCTAGTCTAGATCTCGAATCACCCTCATGCCTCTCTGTTTTACTCTCCTCAAACATGATTACACTTACTTTTACTGTTTATCATTAGACCTTTTGCCCACACACTCTCTCAATTAACTGTCCAATTTATCTACGCGTTCTGCAGCTCCTCTTCGTGCACCAATGTAGTCAATCCGCAAACTAGGTTATTCAGTTCCAAAACGCCGGGTGAAACCAGAACCCCTCCCCAGATCATGAGCGTCAGTACTCCATTACATGGCGTGAACCCTGTAGCTGAGCAACTGAGAAGAGAAAAAAAGTCTCGGAATCTAAACAGAACTTCAGTTTCTTTAGAGGCCGCCCTAGCAACCGTTGTGACTAGAGGTTTCCAAGACCTTTTTTTGTTTCTGTTAAGGCAAAGGAATGTCTATATGTCAACAGGAGGGAAACGGAGAACGCGTCGAAAGAGATTAAGGAAAGTAGAAGGTGTTTTGGAGAAGGAGATGATTGTAGAAGTTGTGCTTTTTAAAGATTGAATTTCAAAAGAATGCGGACCACCCCAATCGAAAATTCTATTCCAGATCAGCGAGAATATAATAGGAAAGATTAGACGAGAGGCAATTCTGGAGAAAAGAGGAGCAGAATTAGTGGTGGAAAAATGAAGGGGTCGAACTTTCCATCGTCTAATGGTGACTAGAGTTAGAGGTGCGGTGAGAAGATCATTAAAATAAGAGTAGGAGATAGACGGAACCTTGAGGACCACCACA
>JABUQX010025854.1:0-2500 GCA_015478945.1 Trachelipus rathkii
GAATAACTATAAATATCAGGAACTGTTCTGTAGTATCCCTGTTTTAACACAAATTTCCTCCATAGACATTATTCCTTTTTATTTCAACATAAGGTGCTTTTTAATCCTCACTGATATTTGTTTATTTTTAATGTAGTTTTTACATACTCGACATCTCTATATATCATTAATATCCAGTGACGTGTCTGTGGAAGATTCTCAATATTAGCATCTTACTATCTTATCTTTCGGCGATTAATCCATACTCTGTGCATACATTCCTTTATCAAGTGCGAAAGTAGGATTCATATAATTCTGTAGTGAAAATCCGATAGTTTATTAATCAAAGGATGTAAGATCCAGGCGACGCCTGGAAGTATGGTAGAGGTTAAATAGAAATGATCTACTCTCTCCATGATTACGATGACTACTGAATTAATACGTTTCTCAACTATTTCCACCAGCTTTTATATATAAATTAAACTTATCAGGGTACCCACCCATTATCACCAGATACTGTTTATTTCTACTCTTTCTTTGAATTCCTAATTTTTTTCTTATTTCATGACCTAATATAAGGAAACCAATCGTATTGTCCTCTGATGATTCCCTGTTTATAAATCCTCCTTTTATGGGTACTTCACCCATGCGAGAGTCTTTTGACCGCATAGTTGTATTATTCATTTAAGTCCTTCGATAAGGAAATTGATCACCATATAACCTATCCTTACTCTTTAAAAAACTTTTCTTGACCATCCAGCTTACGTATCCTTTTCCTGATACAACGGGTATCACAGATAACTAGACACCTCTTATATAGTGCATTCACATTGATTCCGGATTTTTCTTTAATTTTACAATACTTGGTCTGGTTCCGCTGTAACATAAGGTTTTTACATACTTAACAATTGGTAAGGGACTGAGTCCTTTATAGTTCAATGTGTAGAAGATCTCCGTTATAAGAATAAGCTAATCATTCCAGTAATGTCAATTATACTTAAAGATTGATCTTTTAGTAAAGTACGATGCATACGTTCTTTGATCGATACGCCCTGGGTACTCTTTTACAATTAGGCCGCTTCATCTAACGGAGAATATGCCGCTATAAATAACCTATAATCGTATTCTAGTTTAATATCTTGAAATATCTCTCCTCAAGTAAATCATCGGCTCCACTCTAGTCCGTGCACGACCATTGTGAGATATCTATTCATCCTCTTATAATGTCATCGTACGTGCTCCGCCACTGTCGTACTGTGGATCTCGTGTCTTTTTACATGCCTTCAACCATAAGTATCTGGAGGTTATATAGAACAACCTGATAGTGAAAAGGTATGTATGTAGCCATCGTTAAAAGGAACTGATTTAAATCATTTCAGGTTAAATCTAACACTGCCATAAACATTATCGAGGATGATGGGGTCTATAGTTTTCCCTGGGGAAAATTTTTCTACGAATAGTGTAATTAGAGGTGCACGCCTCTTCGCTCTAAGTGTGTCATTTCTGTTGTATTTTATCCAACTTCCAAAGAAATTTTGAAGCAAAACGGGTGAACCGTCCTCCAAATATTTAAGATTCTTTCACACAGGTAAATAATGCCGACTTATCAAGACGCAGAGCTTGGCCTCCATGTTGACAGCCATGGGGGACATTATAGTATCGATATATAAATACATAATATATATATATAATACTATCACTATATTATTATATATATTTAGTAATTATAGTTATATTATTATATATTTTAATAATACTATATATAGTATTATATATATATACTAATAGTATAGTATTAGGTGATATAAAGTCAAAAAATTATTAAAATGGTATATTTTATTTAATCAGCTAGCCAAATAACAAACTTTATATATATATGATAAATACTTATATATATATACTACACTTATATATATATTACTATATATATTTATATAATATAAATAATATTATAATATAGTATATATATTATATAATATATTATATATATATATATAATATATATAAGTATATATTATATATATAGATATATAATAATATATATATATATATTATATATATATATACTAGAATAAATTATATATTATAATTATTATAGGTAATATATATATATATTAATATATTTATATATTATTTGGGCCAGATATCCGGAATATATATATATAGTAATATATATATATCTATATATTATATATATATATATATATATATATATAGTAGGTATGATATATATAGGCATTATATATATATAGTATTTATTTACATATGAAAAAATTATAATAATAGCAGCAACACAACCGTCCTCGGAGAGTTTAGTGTAAGCGCACTTTTATTCTTATTCTCCCTCTGTTTATACGTTTATAATGTATCTGAAGCGTAAGACGCCCCTGAAGGACTAGAATCGGGTCTTGGTGTCTTGGGAAATATTATGCCGGAGTGTACTGCTAATCTACGCGTATTCAAGATTAAACTCTACGTGGGTATTAATAGTCTGAGAGCTCCTCTTTAGATGTTAACTACC
>JABUQX010025854.1:7500-12500 GCA_015478945.1 Trachelipus rathkii
TAGAATATTTCTAAAACACTGTGTCACAGATATTTATTTTGCCGGATCATTTCGTTGAAGTCGCAGATTAAACTTAAAATTGCGGGAGGCCTTTTGTCTACAGTCAAAACACGCAGACCAGGAGCCGAGTTGAACAAATAAAATTTAACTTTTCATCTGTTAGATGACTTAAATATCTATTATTGAATGTTAATTATGTAAGTTAGTCAGTAATTTAAGACTTTGTCATCTCGCGTTCACCAGAATGTTAATTTATTACCGCTGGCTGATGTATGTCCTCAAGTATACTTTTCTTATTTATTGGCATTATTGCTTGGTTGCAGATATAACTCACAGCGACGGTTATAGTGCTTTGTTCGTCGCACAATCGTGTCACATCAACATGCGTCGTATATGTGACATTTGCAGTTACATCTTATGTGATATACGCTTTTTCTTCGTTCCAAATGCAACGTATTTGCGACGTCACACTGTTACCTTTAAATGTTTCGCGTTGATAATTAGATTTCACTGCCAACGCGTAGTTGATATACATCTTTTAAATGGATTAATAACTTTATCTTTTCCTGCCTTGGTTTTTTTCTTCCTTCTCCAAGAATCTTTCAATTTTAATTTTATTACAATTAGGGATGGTGCTGCTTTCATAATCTTGAATTTTCAGTTTTATGTTTTTATTGTTTCCATAAGGTCATTTTATAACATTTATTTCTACCAGAAATTTTGTTATCTAATGTGATTTTGTAGTTTTAATTCCAAATGTCGTACATTTACGTGGTCGCATCATCAAATAAAATTAATTTTTATTGTCTCCAGTGCTATGTTCTCGCCAGTGAAAGAGAGTTTGGGTGATAATCTGGCCGTGTTATTTTTACCTTATTTTGGTGTAATTATTTGTTGTTCGAACGGCTGTTTATTTTATTTTTCTTTTTTTTTTATATTTCATTTCAGAAGGGTTTTTTGTTTGTCACTCAATGCAATTCTTCAATATAGTGAACGATTGGAACATTTCTGGGCTAGTTTTAAGGTCTCTATCTTATAGAGTCTTCGGGTAAAAAGCCAACTATTTGTACCGTTGTGAGAGAAAATTTTAATAATTACACTATTTTCTAATATTAAGCTTGTTTCGTGGTCACAGCCTCATACTCAATCGTTGATCAATTATAGTTTTTCTATATAGTTATTATATATAGTATTATCGATTTTTATTTATTATTAGTGTAATATATATTTTATTTTGTGTATTGTATATATATTTGATTTTTTTTATAATTCTATTCATTCTTTTATTTAGTGGTTGTAGGTGGGTATATTTGGGTATCTGCTCTATATAGCTTTGGTATTATGGGTATAATGTAGTATATAGTGTTTGTGGAGGATATATGGCGTATTATATAATATGTATATATTTATTTCGTATAAGGTTAGGGCTGGAGGTAGGGTGTAATATATAGAATAAGTAGTATAAGATATATGAGTAGGGCAGTATAGAGGGTTCTTATAATAGTAGATTTTAATTTGAGTGAAATTTGCGTTTTTAGCTGACAACTTTCGAGTCATCATCAAAACTACATATAGTGCAAGTGGTTTTGACATTAGGAATATCAGTTGCTGGAGGATGCTGGGTTCCAATTTGTGGAGTGTGGGCGGAGACAATGTAAAAAATTAAAAAAATAATAACAAAAAAAATATCTCAAAACTACAATAGCCTTATATCTATTGCTGTAATGGAATATTCATCATTTTTGGAATCCTGTGTAAAAATTTTGTAGATAGCGCAAAGTGTAAAAAAAATAAAAAAATAAAAAAAATTATTGGGTTAATGATTAATATCGAACAATGGTTTATGATTAGGAATCTTTTATTTAGATTAGTATCTGCTTGTCCTTTAATTTGGTTTCTATGCTTTCGTTAAGGACGGATATAAGATATGACTTTGCTTATGTTAAAAGTTTCGCGTTTTAGTATGAGTGTTATTTATAGGCTCATTTACTATTATTTATGATAGTGGTTTGGTGGTTGGATATGATAGGTAAATATAATATATAGTATATTTATATGATATTATATATTAAAATATATATATATATACTATAGGGGTATTACTTATATTATATATATGTAACTATGTTTAATTTATTTACCGCCCTATGTTCTAATAGGCCGTTCTTTAGGGCGTCTAGTAATATATATCTTATGTAGGTAAGTTATATAATATATATACAGGGGGTTCCACGTAGCCTGAAGGCGCCCATTGGGAGCAGTGAGTTACGCCCATGGGCGCCTCCAGCCGCTAGCCTCATATCTGGTCGGTTACATTAGCTTCAAAACGAATCTAACGCAGTCAGTTTGTTTACGCCAGTAAGGGCGCAGTTAAGCCAGTCAGCCAATTCAGTATAGGTCCACAATGAAGTTAAAATTTTCTGAGGAAGATATATACATTTGTGCATTTATATGGTTTTGTATATATATATATATATATACTAATAGATATATATTTTTTATATTTATTACTTATATATATATTCATTATCTTATGGTATATATTATTTCTTGTGTTTTTGGTGTGTTAGGGTACCTACTAATTGATATTAAATTATTTTAGAGAAAATGTGCATGGTGTGCAAAAAGAGTGTGGAAAAGTATTATTCTATTTGGTATTTATTATATATATTATATGTATATATTATTGTATATAGGTTTATTTTCTGTGTTTTTGAACGGTTTCAGTTTCCACTAAGTGTTAAAATTATTTAAGAGAATTTCCAAAAGTTTTAGTAATACTTTTTGAATTCGCTTCATCCTTGCCGCTCAGGCCCATGGTTTTGTTCTCATTTCTCCCGTTCTCTCCGCTTTGGCCTGCCGATCTCCTGCCTTTTGCCCTTGTGGTTTTAGTTATAGGTGTTTTCCCCAGATTATTTAATACTTTGTCCGCTTTCTCGCCCTCGACCCCCTCTTGGTTTATTCTCTCCTTTAAGGAAGGTGCAGGTCTATTGGGTAATTTCGATGTGGTAATAACGCAACTTGGTAAATTAACGGGGCTCCTAGGGGGAAGTTTTGTCGAATTGATGTCAGACATTTGTGCTGAAACTCTGCTGATGGATTCGAGCTCGTTTGCTTTGACCATTTTGGTACACATGTTATTGTCACAAATGATCTTCACTTTCATCTATTTAGTACTGATGATTTTTTAAAAATATTTAAAGAAAATATTTTAATGATATGAATTTTATTTATAAAATATATAGTATATATATGGCAGTCCACTAGGCTGCTTACCAAATCAAAATATGCTTTGGTAACGCTTCCCTAAGCGAAGAATGTGATGAAGTGATGCAAGTGATGAAGAGTTAGACGATCAAATAGAAAACAATTAGAATTCGAATTGTGCATACGTTAACCGTGTAACGTGGGTGCCAGGAGATGGTGTAAGGAGTACGGTGTTCGGTCAAATACTACGTTAGCATAGGGACGTCCGCGTGGTGTCGCACCTGTTATACGTCGCTGAGAGCTGACTTTTCCACATCAGGAACGTAATTATTAATGTTACTATACGATGTCGCAACCATCGCAAGCGCGGACGTACGCCTAATAAAGCCGACGGTTGATCATTTGTCGCTGCTTAAGGTATAGTGTTGCGTTATATCGGGTAGATGACGAAACGGCGTCGGGAAATCTTAAAATAAATATATCTTCTTTCTTTCTGTTTGTAAATTGTTTATTAATTATTATTAATTATTGGTTGGAGTGTTTATTAATTATTATCTATTAATTTATTAATCTTTTTAAAAATTTCCAATTTTAAATTTATTAGTTTTATTATGCTTTATTGTTATTATTAATTATTTTTGATTGGATATATTATTATTATTATCATATTCTTGTTAATTATTGATTATTAATTATTAATTTCTTATTATTATTTATTGATTAATTATTATTATATTATCATTAATTAATAAATACTTTAAAGTACTATAAAACTTTTTGATTTAATAATATTATTTTATTTATTTTT
Source organism: Trachelipus rathkii (assembly GCA_015478945.1). Lineage (NCBI taxonomy): Eukaryota > Metazoa > Arthropoda > Malacostraca > Isopoda > Trachelipodidae > Trachelipus > Trachelipus rathkii. The sequence goes on from JABUQX010025854.1 coordinate 11,516, forward strand.
AAAGCTAGTTAACTCAAATTAGGACATATCTTTTGATTTTTAAAAGTTTTTGAATTTATTTGCTAAAATCTAAATAATTATTTTTTTTTTTTTTTTCCTTTTTCCCTATTACATTAATTTAATTTCCTTAAATAATCTTAGAAAAAACCAATTTAAGTGGTTGTTGGTTTTTGCTTTATAGGATTTTTCTCGTGATTTGACTTTTCAAATAAAGAAAGAGAAGTGCCCTTTCTTGATAATTTATAATGGTTGAACTCCGCATCGAGACCGCTCTTTTCGGTCCCGCTTTGTTGGCAAAACCGTAAAACATTTACTGTGCATTTTTTTTTTGTCAAGAGATTAGAAATTTGTCAGACTTTATATTAAACCTTTTTTATGACGGGTTCTTGACAAGCGCTTTTCTCCAACAACTAACATTCCTTCATCTTTGACATCACCCCAAGAGGTGCTCTCTGACGACCGACCCATCACGTTGTGTACCGAATTTTAAACTGCCCTGAGGCTCACGACCTGTTCACGGGGTTCGTGTATTTTTGAATGTATATATATTTTGGCTTACACCGATTTACCGGACCCGATAGAATTGTGCGGATCAGGGCAATATCAACATCGCTAACGGTCCCCAGCAATAGTCTTTTTTGACATTTCAACGGCGGCAAGATTTATTATTTTAAGGAAATTAATTATTATTATGAATTTTAAATACATATTTCATTTATTTTCTGAGCTCAAAATATCAAAAACTTTTATTGATTATTCAATTTTGAAACATATTATTCTTATAAAAGATTATTGCATATTAGTTTTATTTAGACTTATGATTATTATTATTATTATGTAATTTAGTCTATATTATTTATTACTTTATTTTATTATTAATTATTATCCATGCATTATTTCATCTTTATTATTTTACATTTATTATTAATTGATTATTATTATTATTAATTATTTATAATTATTTTTATTATTATTATTAATCTTA
>JABUQX010025855.1:0-17500 GCA_015478945.1 Trachelipus rathkii
AGAAGAGAGAGATAGTGAATTTTAACTTCTACTACTCAGGCTTATTCTTATAGTGAAAAGATTCTTAATCAGTTATTCACAGCAGGTTTACCTCGCAGGTCGCTCAGATGATATACATGTCTATTGATTTAGTACTTACTTAATGAGGCATATAGATGTAAGTTTTTAAGAATCTATTAATTTCTGTATGGCTTTCTTGATTATAAGGCGACGTTTTCAATGAATGTTGATGTTGATTTAATATCTGCTATAGCACTTCTTTTTTCATAATTGTGGTTATCTGTTCAACTTGGATCATTAAGCTGGGAGATAGGTTTGCAGATATGGTCTGAATCATTCTGGATATGAGGACTCTGGTGTTGTAATTGTTGATGAATTGCTGGAGAAGGTAACCCTTGTAAGTGCGGTTGTATAGGTTGTACTGTCTGAGGTTGTACTAGAGGTGACTGGTTGGTTGTATGGTTGATCAGAACTGTGTGTAGTATTATTATGTGTTGCGTTTATTTTCGTCTGGGCTTTCATTTCTCATACTCATTAATGGTAAATACAGCCACCTTCTTCATATTCTGTAATCTCACTTAGTTATTAAAGGGGCTATAACAGAAAAGAGTAAAGGTAGGAATACTCCAACCTCCTTTCTGAAGTAACGTTCTTTTACTTTTCAGATTTTTTATATTATTTAGAGTGAGATTTTTAATGATGCTTCTGTATCGGCGAAGCTTCACCTTCTGAGGTTTGTTTAAAGGAACATTTTCTTTTATAAGATTTAAGCAGACTTCGCATACACACTGGATGAATTTTTCATCATTGCAGATTAGTTTACGTTTTTCAGCTGTTTTCAGTTTTTTAAATTTTTTTATAAGAGGTAATATTTAACAACCAGAGTACTCATTATTCAGGTATGAATACAGTTTCAATTTCGAATGGCAAAATGTTAGTACGGAGCAAAACTCTATACGTGTTTTTAGGATGAAGTTCACACATTAAATAACCATGAGGAACAGATGTAACTTCTTTATATACCTTTAAGAAGTCTTTACGTTGTGATGGAAACATTTGAGAGGCTAATACATTGATCTGATTCATGTCTCTTCTCTGCCCGAAGAGTAGTAGATATTGGGTGTTTAAAGATATATCTCTCATATACTTATTCTGATAAAAAATGTTCTGGGTGATGAAAAATACAGAGATGTTTAAATGATGGGAAAATACAGTAAACGTTTCAGCTATTTCTTCATTTAACTTATGCATTAAATCATCTAATACAATGATTTTATGACCACTCACATTATCCAACGATTTGATGTCGTAGATTCCTTCATGAAACTGAATTACATCTTTATATTCTGCAAATTTTTCCTGATAAACACTGTAACACCATATTATTTTTACTGGTTCTTGTTCAAAAATTTCCATCTCTCTTAATATGTTTAATAACAGAAAGGTTTTCCCGCATCCTGTGGGTCCTGATACAAGACAAGTAGCAGGACTACGGAACATAAATTTACACACGTCCATACTCTTCAAATGTTCAACGTTTAATGTAAAATGTAAAGTTTTCCCCTATCAGTATATATATATATATATATTATATATATATATATATATATATATATATATATATATATATATATATGAGTATATATATAATTATACTATATATATATATATATATAATATTCCACAAAGTTTAATGAAGTTATTTTTCCACCAGAATGTGTGTTTCGGATAGGACTTGAAACAGTAAAACCCATAGTAAGACAATAAAGCAGTAAAGACAAAGCGCATAGCCAGGGTGAGGGAGGGGCCCTGGGGCTATTTGCGCTACTGCCTTATTGAGTTATAGCTTTAAGGTCGAAAAAAACATGTTTTTATTACAAAAATTTAACAGTGAACAAGGGTTTTGTATAAATAAAAATTAAGAAAGTTTAAGTATAAAATAAAATAACTGTTTCATAGTACAGAAAACGAATTACTTGAAAAGAAAATACAAAGTAAATGTACAACATTTTATTAAAAATAAAAGTGTATATTAACGTTACAAACTACGAAAATATATATGGAGGTTACGCGCGAATTATTGCGCCTGCGGGCGCTCGCTGTCGTTCCGGGCCGCGGGCGGCCTGCGGCGCTTGGGGGCAACCCGCAGTTCGGTCTTGCAACACCTGCGATCGTTTAAGAGAGTTGAAACCGTGATTCAGCATAATGCATGCTTCCTCACCGCTTTTCTTCTTTTTTCAGTAGATAAAACCCTGAAGAGGGGTTCTCAGATCTCATGGAGATTTTGGGAACCTCCAAAAATGAGAATCTAATGTTATTAAAAACATATTAATACACTAATATCAGAAGTTAAGTACATTTTTTAACTAATTCGGAATCTCACCCGCACGGCCCACACCGGTGGTCCGGTACGCCTTACACATAGCAATCAGCTCATATTGATCCGCCATGCGAGAGCCTTCTTCCTTTTTTCCTTCTTCTTCTTTTCCTACATTCATCTTCTTTCGTCTTCTTCTAAGCTTTTTCTTCTTTTTTCAGGGGGGACTCCCCTTCTAGAGGGGGGTCTCAAACTCATTTTGGGTTCTGAAAACCCCCAAAAATGAATTCTACACCGTTGAAAACATAATAGATGTAGACACCTCATTTGTTCTAATATGTAGCTGGAGCCAGAAATTCCATTCTGCACCGCAACCACCAGCTCCGGCTCCGGCTCCGGGCCGCCATATGGTTCGCGCAAATAATAACATACATAAACTCATTACTCTATTTCAATTATTCTCTTCTATACACTCACCAAAATTTTCGGCTTTCTAAGTCCATTTTTAAAATTTAAAGGGGGGCGGGGACCTCACCCCCCCTTTGACGTAGCGACTTGAAACATTGGATACAACAATGTTGCAACATATAAAGAAGATATGCCAAGTTTGAAGAAGATACGATGACTCTAACACCCTCTTTTGCTAAGATGTGTCATTTTGTCTCATTTCTTGCCCCATAAATGACCCCCGCCTGGGGCCCTGGGGACTCTGGCGTTCGGGAAAGTAACTACGGGAATCTTATTTTTGAGACATTCTAAATCCCCTGTTTGACAACCCACTGATCTATGAATAGGTTTTTTGACGAAGGGTACGCCACCTACGAAAAACGCATGTTGGTTAGCGTTCTAAAACGCAACGGCTGGAACGCCACGCTCGGCCAATCGGCAGACGACTCGGCAATACTCTCAAAACATACTAGCAGCCACCAAGATCGACTCAATAGCTCCAGAAATAAATGTTACCAGCAGCTGTGTTTAGACAAAGGGCTAGAAAAGGGGGGTGGGGGATACTAACTCATAGAAGGAACCCACCTATGCATCTTCTAAAGTATACAATCGTACTCCCCGTACTTAAACCTAGGAGTAGGACACTAATACCGCGCTGTTTCTAGTGAGTGGTAGGACATGTCATGCTAGAAAAGGCTAGAAAAAAGTGGCACTCAGGTTAATAAACTCCATAGAAGGAAGCATCCTAGCACCTTCTAATATACACCAATCGACTCCCCGTACCCAATAACCTAGGGGTAGACACTAAGATCGGTGTATTCTACAATATAGGTCGGCACGTGCTAGAAGCTAGAATATAGAATATATAGAATATAGAACATAGAATATAGAATATATAGAATATAGAATATAGAAACATGCGACCTTTTCTCGACCGGCGGCACCCTTTGAAGTGATGCCGTTCTTCGCCTTCTTATCAGTTTTGCGGTTTGCGGTTAGATAAGAAGGGTCGAGATCTATGTATTACTACTACTTATATCTCTTCTATTTTGGTTTTAATTTAGGATGTAAAAACTATTATATACTTTCACTTATGTCTTCTATTTTATTTTATTTAGTACCGTATTTAGATGTAGGATATAAAAGGTCATATATGCTTAAACTTATATTATCTTATATTTAGTGGATTTTGTACTTTGCCAATATTGGGTATAATTGCCAGAATTCACTAAACGCCAAAAAACAACAAGATTCATTACTGATTCAATAGCGGTCTTAATTTGTCGCGCTTGTGAAAGTCAAATTTAATAGTAAAAAATGTTAAGGGTATGGAGGTAAATTGTCTTAATTTCTTTTCAAATATTTCAACTATCATTCTATCTCTATTCTCTTTGCCTAATACCTATCTATCAATTTACCATTTTACCTACTAAGTTATTGAAAGTGCTAATTGACTAAAGCCACAAGGCTGAGCTATCTTAGGGCTTCAAGAACTACCTCAAAGCAAAAAAAAATCTTTGAAAACCAACAAATTCAAGGTAAGACTTATATAGATACACAATTGCTCTATTTATATATTATATTTTTTTTTAGTTTTTATATCTTTCAAAGATTTTTTGTTCATTAATTTAATCTGCTTTAGATTAAATTTTCGTCAATTATGTAATCTATATTATAAAAACTATTATATGCTTCCACTCCATATATATATATATATATATATATATATATATATAATTTATTTAGTATATAATATTTATTATATATATATATATATATTATATATATATATAATATCTATATATATTTATATAAAAATACAGATATAATAAATAATAATCATAGTTTATATATATATATAGATTATATATTATATAGTTTATTTTATTTTATTCTAGGATATAAAATTTATTAGCTAGATATTTTCATTTACAGTATCTTCTATTTATTAGTTTAGCGGAATTTGTACTTTTGTCTCCATTGGATATAGGCTAATTGTCCAGAATTTTCACTAAAAAACAATGAGGTTCATTACTGATTCAATAACGGTCGTGATCGTAGCTCGTGTTTATTCAAATTAAAAATCAAAAATGTTAAGGGTATGGAGGTAAATTGTCTAATTTCTTCATTTCTTTTCAAATATTTTTACTGTCAACCTATCTCTATTCTCTTTGCCTTATTACTTATCAATTTACCCTACTAAGTTTAATGATAGTGCTAATTTACTAAAGCCACAAGGCTGAGTTATCTTAGGGCTACAAGAACTTCTCAAAGAGCAAAATCTTTGAAAAAATACAACAAACTCAAGGTAAGACTTATATAGATGCACAATTGCTTTATTTATATACTAATTTTTTCAGTCATTATATCTTTCAAAGATTTTGTTCATTAATTTCATCTGATTTAGATTAAATTTTCGTCAATTGTGTATTCTATATTGGTCTCAACGAACGGGTTTGTTGCAAGTTCTTGATAACTCGTGCCTATCAATATTGCAAATTATAATCTAGCCAACTCTGAGGCCAGGGTTTTTACTTTTATTATAATCATTTACTTTAATTTTAATCTCTTAAATTAACTTAAAATTAAGGTTTATTTGAACATATGAAAATATTAGAGACGGTAGAAGCCACATGGGCCTATCGAGACTAGCCTATTAACGTTTTTTGTCCTAAGTTTAGTTAATCCTAGTGTATTTAATTCAAAATTAGGTATGAGAGTTAGAGAAGCAATGCATCATTGCCTTAACCATTCCCTTTCAGTGTTTTCCTCAAAAAATCAAGCTCAAACTTAAGCCTTGTAGGCCTTAGATCACTTTCAAACTTCAAATTTAGTTTGTTTTTGGTCTCTAGACCTTTCAAAATTCAAAATCAATAATTTGGCCTGGTGTGTAAGGCCAATCTTTTCCATTTTCATATTTTTTTCAAAGTTTCATTTGTCCTTGGGGTCATTCTAGCCAAATTTCAGCGAAAATGTCTGACCCAGAGATACAAGCACTTCTAGATAAAGTTAATAAAAAATCTAAGCCTATAGTTCAAGCCAATTTCATCCCTCAAAGGCAACAAGTATGATATTTTACCTTAGTCAGTTAGAGAGTAAGGCCTCCTACAGATAATAATAAAGATAATAGATGCAGTTTATGTAAAAGATCTTCTGGAGGAAGTGGAGTCCTTGTTAAAGGATATTAAAGAGAAGGATACAAATATTATAAAAATATTTAATGATAACAAAATTGACTCCCTCATTCCTGAGTTTCATAATGAGGAGTTGTGTAGTCAGATTCAGTACCAATGCTCGATTAAAGCAAAATTAAGTGAATTAAAATCTAAAGGGAATCAAAAAGCAACCACTCAAAAAAAAAAAAAATACTTGCTCTCATTTGAGTGAATCTGTTCTTAGAGCTATAGATTGTGGTTTCTTTGAGGGCAATGAAACTGATAAGTTTGCTTATAAAACCTTCATTTCAAAATTTAAGAGTTCCTTAGATTTACAGAAAAATTTAAGTGAATCCATTAAACTTCACTGCTTAAAAAATAAATTAAAGGGATATGCATACTCTCTGATTCAGAATCTTTCTATTAGTGACAATAATTATAATAAGGCTCTTGAACTTTTAGATAAAGAGTTTTTAGACGAAAAATTTCTCATTGATGAAATCATTAAAAAAAATAATTTCTTTAAAACCAGCATTTGACCCAACATATAATGCGACAAGGGTTTACTTAAATGATTTCAGAACATTAATATATGAACTTGAGAGTTATAATCTCAAATATCTTGAGGAGTCTCCAGGTACTTAGTACACATAGTTTTATCAAAATTACCTAATGTGGTAGTAAAGGAAATTACTCGCAAGTTGAATACCAATTATCTTATTTAAATCAAATATTCAACAGCTATAATGAAGTTATCAAAAATATTGTTAAAACGTCAAATCATAAAGGTCAAAATTTCAATCAAGTTCCTCCCCATAATACTTATTCGAAATTTAAAAAAATAAATACTTCGGATAAGCCTAATTATCAATTTAAAATTAATGAAAATCAAAGGACAAATGAGTCCTTAAAACCTAATAATAGGCCTGACTCCAATTCTGCTTTGCAGAATTTCAAAACACATACTAATGAAGTTGGTGGAAATGAAGCTTCTCATAGTATTGATTCTTCCACTTCTAAAATCAAAAGTTATTCAAAATCATGTAAGTTTTGTAACTTTTGTTCATCCCAAGGTCATGTGATAACCAATTGCAATGTTTATCAAACGTATGATTTGAGAATTAAAAGGTGTAATGAAATAAATCTATGCAGCAAATGTTCAAGTACTAAACATGCTGCAGATCAGTGTCCTGGACTTGATGAGCAACTTTCTTTCAGTTGCCAAGTTTGCAATAAAAGAAGTCATATTACTGATCTTTGTAAGCAAAGGAAAAGTTCCACTCTCACAAATGTATGTCTTAGCTATAGCCAAAGTACCAACAATTTATATTTGTTACCATCAATTACTATAAGGGTTGGTAGAGGTAAAGTTTCAGCTTTCAGAAGTTCGATGCGGGGCCAGTCGATGTGGCTCACAGAGGTCCTACCTTTCTAAAAGACAGTGCTGTGAATACTCAAATATATGCTGTAGAGAATCAATCAATAGGCACTCAATACGATAATAAACAACCTATTATAGGTTGTTACCTACCGCAGTTTGAAGAGAGCAGTTCTTTATATATTATATATATATATAATATGATATATATATATATATATTATATATATATATTATAATTATAATATATATATATATATATATATATATAATTATATATGGTATTGTTTCACGCCTTCCTCCTTTGGTTGATGAGGATCTTCAATTAAGTTTACGAGATTAAGTTCATAGATCAAGCTCTAATTAATTTAAGAAATAAATCTTACAAATTGGGCTTGATTCTGCGTATAAAGAGTCTAATACAACTATCATTTTTTGATTGGATGCCCCTGTATGGCTTGATTTTAATAGAGTATTCCCCTTCACTAGAATTGATTAAATGTATGAGTGGGTTGCCTTTAAGTTAAGAGATGGTTCTATTATTGCACGTTTGGAAATATTACTAATTTTATATACATATATATCAATAAGAGTTTTCAAATCCTCCGTCAATTGTTCAAAAATCAAAATCACTTGCAGGTTAACCATACTTTGGTTATATGCAGTCCCTTAAACGCCTGGTACATCTTATTTTAATCCTTAAAGCCGGCATCCTAACATTCCAAGGTAAGAACAAGGATTAGAAAACAGTTTCAAATTGAAGTCCCTTGAGGCTATATAATGAAGGTATTCATACAATAAATACTGAAGTGATTGAAAGCAGATTGAAAAAATTCAAAGGTTAGTATAGAGTTTCAAGAGATGGAAAATAATCATGATAGATCTTCCATGGATTGAAGATAAACTTCTCGCTTGTTGCCCTCACTATAGCATGCTCTTTCGTACTTAATAAGAGCTCATGAAAATCTAGAAAGAAAAGATTTAGTTAAAGCCTATGAAATCTAAGATCTTTGAAACCCTTCTCAACTCTCATTTCTTAGGCCATCTGGAATTCATTCTCTTCTTTCCACGATCGCCAGTACGGCTATTCGGCACTTCGAGCTCTACTGGTGAGTATACTGTTCCTAGCTAACAGATTTATTGGTTTGTCCCCTTAGGAATTTACGGGGAGACTTGCGTGGTGGTCTTGACATATCCAAAGCAATTTGACCGGGTAAGGCACGCGTCACTGCTCTCCCAAGCCTCGCTCCTTTGGATTTCCTCCTTCCTTGGGCTTACTTAATGTCTAGCTTTCTTTTCAAAATCGCTCATATTGGGGCTGTTGTGATGGGGCAACCTTCTTCTCCTTTTCTGTCCAATATGTGGTGTTCCTCAGGGTTCTGTCCTTATCTCCTACTTTATTCTTGCTTTTCAATAATGATCTTCTCGCTGAACATAATAACTCTATCCACTCATCCGATGACTCGATCCCTTCCATCTCCTTCAACTCATTTTCAATTCCTGCTCCGTTCTTTTACTTCCTAGATATTGTCTCTCGTCTTAATCTTTCGATTCCATTCTCGCTGATCTGGATAGAATTTCCGGGTGGGGTCGCTCAACCTTGGTGAAATTTAATTCTTTAAAAAATCCCAACTTCTACAAATTCCCTCTCTAAGACACCTTCTGACTTTCCTATCTCTTTTCGACGGTTCTCTCGTCTCTCCTGTTGACATATAAACATTCCTTGGTCCTACAATAATAAAATTAAAAAAATGTCTTTGAAGCCTCACATCACAATGGTTGCTTAGGGCGGCCTCAAAGAACTGGGAGTTCTGTGTTAGACTGCGAGACTTTTTTTTCCTCTTCACGTTTACTTCAGTTTAATACAGGGTCTCAATCCGCCCTTGTATGGTAGTACCTGCTTTCTCCATATCTGGGGGGGCTCAGGTTTTACCACCGGGCTTTTGGATAGGGTCGAGTCAAAGGCAAAAAGACTTATAAACTGTTCTGTTTTTCTAGTTATTTGACCCTCTATCTTGCGAGGCGATAGTTGGTGCTCTTAATCTTCTTTTCTATAGGTCCGTACGCGGCAGCTGTGCTTCAAAGGGAACTTTCCACTCGCGTGCCCCCTCCTTTAAGACGCCCTCGTAGCACCAAGGGGTGCCCTGTGTCCGGGCCAGTGAGTTTTGTGTTGATATTAGCAACTCCAGAACTATTTCGCTGCGGGGCGCCTCCTTCTTTCTCTCCACCATCTGTTCTGGTGAATTCTCTCCATCTTCTGTGTTTCCTACTTGATTTTAATCTCCTCACTTTAAAGGCTGCGTCTGTGCTCATCTGCGTAAATTGCGTTAGTTGAAATTTTGTAGAGTGTAACACCCCTCATTGAATGAGCTTTGATATGAGTGGATGTAATAATTGAAATATATATATATATATAATAATATATATATAATAATTATATATTATATATATATTATAGTATATATATATAGTATAATATATATATATATATAAACATATTTCGATATTTTATTTATTCTTTATTCTAAAAATTTTGAAAAAGATAGACAATATTTATTATAAGCTTTATAAAATTTTAAGCTGCCCCCCCTAGGTTGGAAGCTGGCGACGCCCATGCCTTCCAGTTTGTACTCAGATAATGCAACGCTAGGCAATGCTGCAAAATGCCAGCAATATTTTTACATAGCTGGCGAATCTGGCATCTTTCATATGATGTGCTCGTTTGTTTGTTTGTTTAAACTTGGGCGGTTGAAAATAAAAGAAACAGCGGGGGATGCTTCATCTAGTGTTTGTTTATTTGATTATTTTTTTTTCTTTTTGTGAATCGTGGCTCCAAATGAAGAGCTATTTTGCCCATCTTTAAAAATTCCAGCACTGCGGAGCAGGTAACCTCTTTAACGCCGGCTCCGACTCAGGCTCCATCATTTTCAAACACCCGGCTCCGAGTCCCGTTTCGACTCCTTAAAATTTCATGTCCCCGACTCGGTTTCCGAACCCTTTTATTTTATTTATATAATTTGTTCAACTCCGGCTTCGGCTCCGGCTCCAGCTCCAGCTCCGCCCAAAATAAAAATCTGCTCCAACTCCTCAACAACAACAACAACAACAACAACAACAACAACAACAACAACAACACACAACAACAACAACACACATAATAATAATATAATCAATTAATAATAATAATATAATAATAATAATGAATATAATATAATAATAATAAAAAGAAAAAGATAATGATAATGATATGTAATATATATAGAATAATATAATAATAATAATAATAATAATAATAATAGTTCATTGTGATTGTTGATTGAAGGTATATTAATAAATTTTACTTCATAATGGTAAATATATTAAACATTTTAACATATTTATTTAAACATTTTTAACATCTAAATAATTATATATATATATATATATACTTTATATATATATATATATAATATATAATATATATTATATAAAATTATATATATATATTATATATAGGTATATATTGTAATATAAATTACATCAACAGGCTATAAATAATAAAATAAAAATAAAAACAATATATTACAATATTATTTTTTTAAAATTTACTTGAGCAAAATTGCAAATTTCCTCCTTAGAACAGTGATAATAATATATATATAATATATATATATATATATATATATAATTATATATAATATATATATTATAATATTATATATAAGTTAAAAATATATTAATATATATATAATATAATATAATATATATATATAGAATATATAATATTATATATTAAATAATAAATATATAGTAGTATATATATATATATAATATATATATATATATATATATTATAATATATATATATATTATAGATTATATATATATATATATATATATATATATATATATATATATTAAAGTGATGCACCGGAGAGTAATTTGGCCGAGGCCAAGAGCACGAGAGGTCCGGAAATCACCACTTATTTCTCTCTGTTTCTTAGATTTATTTCCCATTTATACTTATCTATTAATATAATATAGTATATAATATAATATATATATATAATAAATATATGTTTCACAGTGTTAGAATATATTATAAAAAAAAAGGCAAATTCATAGATTCTGGATATGATTATATAATTATATATATAATTATTATACATATATATATGATGGATTACTATATATTCTTCAATTCGAAAAGCTAATAGTTATCCTATATACCAATAACTGTAAGTTTTTTCTTAACATATTCGTTATAACTTGAAAAATTAACTAAAAGACCATTCGAAAATTGGTAGAATTGTCTTTTATAAAACATACCTTTAATGGATTGCAAAAATATTTAGCAAAGATCATTTGCAGGTTCAATGGTGGATAACCATTCCAAACTGAGTTCTAAATTCTCTTACTAACCATTTTGATACCATTAAAGAGAAGAAACTTTATTTACTGCAACAGTTCTGAAATCCACAATACAAATTAGTTCCCTTTGATAATCAGAATAAAATATAATTTATGCTCAAAGAAGAATTAAAACTTTTTATTATGTTGAGAATATATTACATTTAGAGTATTAGATTTCTGATTAGGCAAAATGAATGATCAATTATCGATCAGTTCTCACACGGCGTTCACATGAAGAAGATCTGAAATGAAACGGCAGATATTGAAGAAGGAAACACATGTCAATTTTCTGGAGTGCTTTGATGACAGTACAAGAAAATCTTCAGAAGAGAAATGAAGAATATTTCAGATATAATCAAATCAAGTGGATGACTGTCAAAGGAGAAAAAAAAGGCTAAAATGTAAACGTAGAAGCAGCAGTGAAAGAAAACAACATGAATTAGAAAATACTATTCAAACTACTGTGGATTAATATTTTGCAGCACCACTTATGGATCGAAAAATCGGATGTTGGATTCAGTTATAGTGGAAAGAAGAAAGCTCTTTATCCTGATTGTATCTTACCTGAATTAGATAGGAAATATCTCTCTGCCTCCACCTTCAAATGTATTTAGCGAGAGAATATTTTAGAAAAGCAGGAAATATTTCTACAAGTAAAAGAATTCGTCTTTCTCCAACACTAGCTGATCAGCCCCTGTTTCTTAATTTTAGTATAAGAGCATTTTGATTTTAAATATTAGAGAATGGTTACCTTAATAGCAATGCATAAGCTATTTAACTTTCCTTTCACTTGTTTTAGAATTAGTGCCCGAAGTTTATCATGTAAATTCATCATAAAACTTATATTGTAATGTTTTATACAGAAAAATGTTCGAAATTTTGATGCAGGAAGCATCAATTGAAGTTAAAATTTTATTTGATAGTAAACATGATGTTGAGAGGTTAGAGTTCTGAAAATATTTGATGAGGATGAAGTCTTTCAAAGCGTATTAGCTAGAATTTGTTACTAAGTTGCAAGATTTCAAGACGTAAGTCCTCCAGCTCTCTACTAAAATAATTTCAAGATCTGGTCAAAGTTTGTCTTCTGAAGGCTTAACAAAGTTTATTTAATATATAAATATTATATATATAATATAATATATATATATAGCATATAGTATATATATATATTAGTTTCAGGATATTTTGGTATAACTTTACTTTTTGATTAAGTATTTCATTTTCTGATAAAATTTTTCTGGTTCAAAAAATTTTCTAAGTTCAGACAAAGTTTAAGTTAAGTAGGTTTTTTAAAGACAAATTGTTTAGGTGTGTTGGCCACTTCTACTGGCATTAATTCAGGAAGCTTGCCTGAGTGCTAAGAATATTTGTTAAAAAACGCTATACTTAACTTTTCTGAACTTAGTAATTTTTTTGAACTTAAAATTTTTTCAGAAAATGAAAGGGATCAAAAAGTAAAGTTTTACCCATAATTTTTTAGTCTTTTGGGTCAGATTGGCATGTAGTTAAAGTTCTTTTAACAATTTCGATTTAATGCATATTTCTGTATTTCAACTTTAAAGCTAGAATTTATCAAAAAGTGTAATTTTTTTGTTAGGGGTAGCCTTGTGAAAATCGAACCCTTTTGAGTTGTTGATGCAAAATAAAATTAGTCAGTTTAGTAAATGGTGTCATATATTTATATTCATATTTATATATATATATATAGTTAGTATAATATTAGTTATTAGATTTTGACTTAATATTATCACTACAACAAAAAAAGATATTAAAATTTTTTTACACTTTTTTATGAATCAGTTCTTTCACTATTAAATTTATTCATTAAATGGTCTCATATTCAACTTTCATAATTATAACTAATTTAATTTTCAAAACCAACTTTAAAAATATTGTCTCCAGGCCGGTAAGAAAGCCGAGAACTAGTGGTCTCCGGCCGGAGCCCGGAGATCTTAAAAAGGCCGAAAACTCCCGGGCCAACTGGAGCCGGAGGCCGGAGTCGCGGTGGGCATCCCTAAATTATAATATATATATAATATATATATATATATATATTATATAATATATATATAATATATATAGGTATATATATAGTAGTATAAATATATACCGTATAGTATATATATAATATATAATATATATATATATACTATATATTATATCTCCGAATAACTACAATAGAAAAGATTTGTCAAATGCTGTCATGATAATTTTGGAATCTTTGAACTTTTGAATTTGTATTATTTCTTTTAAAAATAAAATAAAAATTATGTAATAAAATTAGATATACAGTACTATATAAAGAATTTGCTATTTTATTATATATATCTATAAATAATAATATAATATTAAATTATTATCTATTTATTATATATATATATATATATATATATATATATATATATATATATATATATATAATCTATTATATAAATTTATATATATATATATTATATATATATATATATTATATATATATATATATATACTATATATATAATGTATAGAATATATATATATAAAAGCGGACAGTTTGAGTTGTTAGAGTTGTTTCGTATACATCAAATTGTCAGATTACTGACATCCGAATGCTGATGGATGACGGATATTATGAAGATGTGACTGGAGATATGAAATACATTAATAAAGGAACTATTACAAAAAATGGAAGGCATTTAAAAAAAAAAAAAAAAAAAAAAATACTAAAACATTTGAATAATCGTTCAATTTTCAGCTTGTTTTTTTGGATGCAATTTACTCTCAAATAAAAATTTGGAAAATACTTGATAGGCCTTTATTAATCCTAACGCCTCATGTCAATTTCAACGAAATTTGTTCGATTTTCATGAAACTTGTATGAAATGTTTAAAATAAGTTGAAATGAATGAAAAAAGTTAGAAAAACGTCGGGAAGTGATGCTGTAAAATGTTATAAAGTCTTTAAATTTCATATATACAGAATGTAAAACTACAACTACTGCCACATGCTTCTTTATTTAAACTATTTTATATTTATATCATGGCATTGGTAGAAAAAATGTCCGTTTGACATGCATTTGTATCTTGGGTTCCGATGGATTTTATTAACTTTTTTCTAATTAAAAACATTTCTGGCAAAAGATATTTTGAAAATCGCATTTTGACGGATTTTTGAAATCGGTGTGAGGCGCTAGGATTAATAAACATTAAACCTGGCAAAAAATTTATATATATATATATATATATATATATAATAAATTATACTTTTGTCAATTTATATTTATTTTACTATATATATATATATATATATATATATATATAATATTAATATTATTATATATATATATTAATATATATATATAATATATAGTATATATATATAGTATATATACTGAAAATTACTTTTGTCAAAGAAAAGTTATTTGACGATGAAATATCAAATAGTAAATTCTTCGCAGTCGATTTTGTAACAACCATTACTGTATTTCACTCACGTCCTTAACCATTTCAGTTTTTTATATAAAAGTTAAAAATAATTCATTATACTTTTATATATATAATTCATTAATAATTCACCAAATTAAAAAAAAAAATAGATCGTCAATATCCACTGAAGTATCCTACTACGTAACTTTCTTTTGATAATCTTGCCTCTTGAACCAACAAAGAATTGAAACCCAAATGATTTGACAAGACCCGACGAATACGACTCGGTATTGTGGCGCTAAAAATCTGAAATTGAGGAGATTGGCGGGAACCCAGAACACACTTGCGACCTGAAAGATATTTTTTATTTAAATCGATAAAGGCTAATGGCTTACTTAAGAGTTAAATTTTAATATAAAAGTAATATCCAATATATAATATAATAATAATCTTAAATACCAATAAAGCACTGGTGAGGAGATAGACTGATGAAGTAAAATTCTTAATTCGAAATGCGAGAAAGGCTAAGAAGAAGGCTTGTCAAGAAAATTGTAGGAGGGATATATGAAGGAGAAAAATGAAATGGTAGAAATGTTGAAATTCATAACTTTTGAACAATAAGAAATACGGGGTAATGGCATAGAATAAGTAAACTGACCATTCATAATAACTGAGAAAAGGGTGTCAGATTTATTGTCTGAAATGAGAAGAAATATTATGTAGAGCAATGGTTCCCAATCTTTTTTTAGTGGCGCACCCCCAAGAATAAAAAAAAAGATTCCATGAATCCTTATCCTTTCACAAATATATATATATAATATTATTATAGTTAACTATATATTATATATATATATATATATAGATAGTTATATATAATATATATATATATATATATAGTATATAATATATATATATCTATAGTAATATAATATATATATATAAATAATATATATATATAATAATATCTATATATATTATATATATACTATTAAATATAATATTATATATTATTATAATATATATATATATTATATAATATATATATATATGTGTGTGTGTGTGTGTGTGTGTGTGTGTGGTGTGTGTGGTGTGTGTGGTGTGTGTGTGTGTGTCGTGTGTGTGTGTGTGTGAGTGCGTGTGTGTTTCAAAAAAGAGAGCATTGATGACGGTAAATTTAATCTAGAAAAATTAAAAAATTTTTAGCAATTATTTTAAAAGTTATGTAACTTACTTTTACAATTTTATTTAAAAAGAAAGTCAGCTCTTCTCATCGACCTTATTAATTAAATTATTATTAACTTTTTAGATTTTTAACCCCATGGTGTTTCTAAGGAAGGTTTTAATCCTTTTTAAAGTAGAAAAATAGCACTCAACTTCGGACGTTTGTCATCGGAATGGTTAATTAAAATTTTTAATATATTACATTTCACTAAAAGTTCTTCCAAGTGGATTTTCGAGTAATGACAATCAATAAAGGCTATGGCTCCCACATAGAACGAAATTCTTCTAAGCTATATATTATAGATTTCTGTTTTAAGTTTCTTTATGTCAATGAAGGTGTACACTTTACAGGTTTCATTTACAATTTTCTCAGGAAAGATGGATCATACTGAGGACATTTCCGGCAGAATAACGTGGCAACAATTAAATGTTCTGAGAATGTAAATCTATCTTTATCTGACAAATAATTGAGAGATGATTCATTAGCCTCTCGATTTAATTCGGAGATATCCGTTTTTCTTTCTTTTTTCCAAGTTTTGTATTGTCTCTGGGACTGCTTCCTTATAATAAGAGAATTTTTCGCATCAAAATTATGCAAAATGATCATTTTCTTGATACTGGAGGGGATCAGTGAACCCTTTTTTGGCAGGGCCGGCCCATAAAAAAGTCTAGCTGATTTTATGAAAAAAAGAAAGCCAGAGGGAGTGTGAAGGTAGTTTTTGCACCTGGGTGGGTCTGGACGAGTTAATTTGGTGAGTGGGATGTGACCTGAAAACGCAAGGTTAAATTGTATTTAACGTCTTGAAAATTCATCCCATTTAATATAATTTTGTTGTGGTTGTTGGCGTATAGATAGGACGGGGATTGTGTTGTTTTTGTGTCGCTGGTTTTAGTTGCTTCGCAATGAGTTTTCAAAATTTACTGTATTACAGATGCTTGAATTGAATAGTGGTCCACCTGGTTTGAGATGAGCGAGGGTTTAGGCTAAAAGTGTTTGTTAGGAGATGTTAGGTTGTGTGGTTTGTGTCGTGTTGCGTGGCATGTCGCATAGTGTCAATTTTCAATAGGCTTTAGTGGCGCGTGTTGAAGTGGTAATGAAGAGTAGATGTATTTAACAGTTTCTTGTGGTATAAGAGACCAACTACTGTGAGATTGTGGTGTGAAGGAGCCGTTTTAATTTGGGTCT
>JABUQX010025855.1:30000-32500 GCA_015478945.1 Trachelipus rathkii
ACACTATAGAGTAAAAATATCAGCAGGAGATTGACAGTAGAAGGGCATACTATGATACTTTAAATTTCTAGGCCCCTACTACTGTCATTAGCCTTTGAGGAAATTCGCAAACATATCAAGAAAAGAACCCCCATTCTTCTGTATATACGTAATAATTTAATATCAAAGTTTACATAGTTAAATAAACTAAAATAAATATTTAATCATTGGAAAATTATCCTTTCAGATTTAACCATCTACTACAGTAACTACACCAAGAAATATTTAAATTTAAATTTTGTTCCCTTCCTACCTTTATATTAAAATTTAGATATTTACAAACCGAAAACAATGGATGACGACAGTTTTAACTAATTCGATGATCCAGAAAAGAACAAGATCAATTTATAATGTTAATATAAACTGGCATTTAACAATTTACAAAAAGTACATGCATATAATACGTTATAGGTTTATCTTTTGTTTCAGTTTACTTCGAAGAACGGATCATCTACCAATTAATGGCATACAAACTATGATACTCCTAGCTCCAAAGAGGACACGAAACTTCTTTAACACTTTCAAAGCTTCAGGGAACAAAAGTTTGCTTCCAATCAGAGTTTATGATTGTAATTTTTCACACAACATACAAAAATCTAAATGCTACATATGAAAAAAGTTATATACCCACTTGTGAATTAATAATTTTCCTTTATATATATATATATATATATATATATAATATATATATATATATATAATATAATATATATATAGGTATAATATAATATATTATATATAATATATATATATATATATATATAATATATATAATATATATTAAATAATATATATTTAGTATATATATAATAATAATATATATATATATATATATATATATATATATATATATATATATATATATATATATATATATATATATATATATATATATATATATATATATATATATACATATATATATAGAATTAATAATAATATATATATATATATATATATATATATATATATATATATAATATATATATATATATATAATATATAATAAGAATAGTATATATTATAGTATAATAATATATATATATATATATATATTATATAGAGAAGAGAGAGAGAGAGAAGAGAGAGCAGAGAGAGAAGAAGGAGGGAGAGAGAGGAGAGAAAGTGAAAATAAGCAATAATACGAGAACTAATAACTATATTATTTAAATATGTAATAATAAACTCACACAAGACTTTTTTTGTCATAACTTGTTGAAGGCTTCAGAGCAGTGTATAGTGACCCATATACTATTACATTTCCGATAATGGGGTGCTTTTTGAAAGCTCTGCCTATTGCTTGCATGATTGCGAATACAATAATAACTATGCTGTAGATATGATATATATATATATATAGTATTATTAATATAATATATATATATATATATTATCATATAATAATATATATATATATAATTCAATGTATTCTCACCACATAACCTCAATCCCGAGAAATCGGAAATTTGTCAGGAAAAGTATCTGTATGGTTTCTGATCAAGTGGTAAAGTGCAAGATTGAGGCCCGAAGAAGCCCTGCTTCAGCGCAAATGCAGTCCGATGCTTGCCACCGCAAGGCCGTGGTCGCATCCTAAGTACGCGGCCTTTCCAATGGCGAGAAGCTGATAAGAGTGATTTGTATGTGCATATGCAATCTGTTCTGTGTAGTGTATTGGCTAGTTGGTAATGAGTGTGTGGGTATATGAAGATTAGTGTAAACACTATGCCGTAAACTGCAAAACGTAAATATTACAGAAAATTTGTGTCCGTTCTCGTAGCTGAACAAGGATCCGAACCCATACTGAGATGTAATCGCTTTCTATATATATATATATATATATATAATATATATATATAATACTTATATATTATATATATATATAAATAATATTATATATATAATATATAATATATTATATATATAATATGACAAATGCACATTACTAGTGCTAGGGCAGGAGAGAAGCACGAAATCCCCCAAGTATTGGTTCTTGTCAATATGCTATGCTCCAGGCTATTCACAAAGAGTAAAATACCGTAACAAGAATCAATACCCCTTGCGGATGTATGTATATATAGTGATGGACCGGATGTCAAAATTTGACTGTTTGCGGATTGCGGATACGGATGCGGATCTTAAAGAGGAGGATGCGGATATTAAAGTAGATGAGGATGCGGATGCGGATGCAGATGCGGATGTTTATCTCTTTGAAGTTTGAATTAAAAATTATATATATATAATATATAATATAATATATATATATATACTATATATATATATATATTATATATATATATATATATATATAATATATATATATATATTATATATATATATATATATATTATATATATAATATATATATATATATATATAATACGGGTATATATTATAATATATATATTATAATATATTATATATAGATATAATATATGAAATAATAATAAAAATATAATATATA
>JABUQX010025855.1:37500-40000 GCA_015478945.1 Trachelipus rathkii
AACATCCTTATTTCCACTCCTAATGAAATAAGAAGCACATCCAAAGGCACTATTTATTCTTTAGAACAGAAAAACGAAGATATTGCTGTCATTTTAAGAAATATCCAGCAGAAAAGATTTCCCGTTTCAAACGTTTATAGATTTTCCCGTTGTCGGGACTCGTCTGATACTCCAAATTCTCGTTTGCTGTTGACCTTTAGTACCCCTCATCCAAATTCAAAGGTGAAAAGAGGGTTTACAGGTTACAGTGTTCGTATGTTTATTTCCTGACCCAGACGTTGCTTTAAGTGCAAACTGTTTGATCATCACTGAAAATACTGTAGGAGACCGCATGCTATATGCCCAGCCTGCGACGAAGAATTTCACATTCCCTGTGAAAACAAGCCACACTGCAAAAACTGTGGAGGACCTCACAGTGCCTCTGCCTTAAAATGCCCGTCTAACCTGCTTGAATAAGAGGTTTTGGAGTTATGTATCATACAAGAATTGAGCAGGAGAGATGGTGATTAATCTTCAGTAAATCGTACCCAAACAACACAGATACTGAACAACCCACCAACCAACCCTCTGATAGCTTGCAGGATTATTCCAGCTCTTCTGAATGCCTCCTATAACTCTTCTTCCGAATTTCTACCATATTGCTTCAGTTTTCTATGCCTTAGCGGATGAAATGGATCATAGTTCCCAAATGGAGCCTGATGTGACGACCCACCCACACTCTCTCCTCTCTCTCTCTCTCTCTCTCTCTCTCTCTCTCTCTCTCTCTCTCTCTCTCTCTCTCTCTCTCTCTCTCTCTCTCTCTCTCTCTCTCTCTCTCTCTCTCTCTCATGCTTTCTGCGCTTTTCGAGAGAGATGAATTTATGACCGTTCAACGCAAACACTGCATGCGCTCCAAGAGTTCTAAATCTGCTGTAGGCACGAAAGGGGACCTAGAGGTTCCCCATCTTAACCCAAATTGTCCATAAGTTTTCGAAATCACCCACCTGATGGCTCACTGACAGTCTCTAGTGTCAGATTCCGTAATCCAACGAATCTTATATTGGATCCCAATATCACAACTCCAACTTCTTTATAAAAAAGTGACTTTTCCGGTGTCACTTTCTTACACTGCCTCATGAAAACATTCCCATATTCTCCACCCATTTTTGAATCTGCTTGCTTGGCGGTCGCTGATATTGCTTTCATTCCTAAACATGAGTATTTTGGTTGCTCTTCCACCAGGGTTGTGAAGTCGGAGTCGGAGCCGGAGTAGCGGAGTTGGGGAGTCGGTAATTTTCATGAGAGTGGAGTTGGAGTCGGGGAGTAGATAATTTTGAAGTGGGTGGAGTCGGAGTCGGTAATTTTCAAGAGGTCGGAGTCGGAGATAGTAGAATTGGAGTCAATGAATTTTGAACTGACAAAGTTATGAATTGTGACTCTGACTTCAATCACCTCATACATGTTCACTGACTTGCGACTTCCACAGCACAAAATGAAATTGCAAACTTAGAAGTTTTTTAAGCTCACTTTATTGCTTCCAATTTGATATATCTAATAATTCAACCTTTACCTTAGCCATCTATATTAAGAATGCTGAAGAAATAAAAGACTGCATGGTAGGAATAAAATTCTTCTCATTGACAATGATATATCTACTAGGCTGTTTATATTGATCCTATCTACAGGGTAAGCTTAACTGAAGATCAAAAACAAAAAGCTATATCTCCAAGAAGTTCAAGAAGAAAAGGATACATTTAACATATTGTAAGTGATGAACTACAACTATCCCATTACTACTTCTCAAGTCCATTTTTCAGAAAGCTCAGAAGATGAGTTTGAAAAGCTTCTAGATATTGAAAGAGCTTAGTCGAAAGCGTCGACTGGTTCGAGAAAAAGGTCAAGGTTTTTCCTCATCCTTGTACACAATATTCATAACTTTAAAAACAAAATTCTTTGCTGCACTG
This sequence comes from Trachelipus rathkii, assembly GCA_015478945.1. Classification (NCBI taxonomy): domain Eukaryota; kingdom Metazoa; phylum Arthropoda; class Malacostraca; order Isopoda; family Trachelipodidae; genus Trachelipus; species Trachelipus rathkii. The sequence goes on from JABUQX010025855.1 coordinate 39,444, forward strand.
AAAGAAATTGAAAATAAATGAAAGAACTTCGAAGCTTAAATTAGAAGAGGTCATATATTATATATATATATATATATATTATATATATTATATATATATATATATATATAGTATATAAATATATATATATATATATATATATATATATATATAGTACTAGGATATATATATATATCATCCACTTTCTCTCCCCAAGACTGGGAAGGTGCGTCAGATGCACTGGAAACAGAAAAAGTAGTAGATGAATTGTAGGGAAAGTCGAATAAGAATGCCCAGCCCTTAGCCGCCCTTATACCTTTTAGTGAGAACCATCGCAGCAGAAAATCCACCCTAGATCTTCACGGAACCGCGACGGACCCTCACTATGGCTCTCGTCAATGTGGGTCTTCCTTGCGGCCAGGTGGCCACAACCATACCCCCTTGCAAACCCCGCCAATTCACTCCTATTATGCACTTTTCTCTCGCCTCTGCCAAACTCACAGTTTTGTCTCCCCCAGGCATTCCTTAACTGACTTAATCCCTTTTTAGGTCTCCCAGCCGGTCTATTCCCGCACAGC
>JABUQX010025855.1:50000-55000 GCA_015478945.1 Trachelipus rathkii
TTATATATATATATAATATACTATATATATATATATATATATGTATATACTCATGCATATATATATATATATATATATATATATGGCCTTTATGTATATTTAAAAGGAGCTTCGTTCGTATGTACGTATAGCTGAAATGCGTGACGTCATACTCTGACGTGGGAGTTTGCGTAAGTGACCTAACTCTTACGTCACACTGCGTATGCTTTCAGTATATGTGATATATATATATATATATATATATATATATATATATATATATATATATATATATATGTATATGTTACATATATATATATATATATATATATATATATATATATATATATATATATATTTGTATGTTTGTATAGTATTTTGGAATCTGACAATATATGCAAAAAAGCGTTATGAAACTGACAACCTGACAGACAAGGGAATAGACTATGCCAAATAATATTTTTTTCATTTTTAAGTTATCTTGTTTAAGTGTACATGTCTTTTGAAGACTAATAATTATAATGTATATTTTAATGATTAAAGTGCTTTTTTGGCTTTTTTTGCAATCTAACAATTTAAGCTTGGAACAAAAAAGTTTTATACAATCTGCTATTTCATGTGATGGTTTACTAAACAACGAGAGAAATTTAACTTTTATTGTAGGTGATGGAAATCATATTTTTCGCAGAAAAAAATTTATCGCTTCCTGATAGAAGAGATGAATGATTTTAAATTTTTTAAGAAGCCCTGCAAAAATTTCAAACTTATTGAGATAATATTATTTAGAAACTATATATATATATATATATATATATATATATATATATATATATATATATATATATATATATATATATATATATATATATATATATATATATATATCTATCAGACTAAGTGCTAATATATATATATGCCAAACTACATAAACTACATAAAGGCCATATTATCTTTCGGCAGCTAATAAACAGTCTATTAGTAAAAGTTAGGGCTAGTTTTACAGCATAGTGGATCAGTAAAGTTTAGGGTTACTTTACGGCACTGAGTCAACGAGCCCCCTAAAATGGAGTATTTACCCTTTTAGGGGGTTCGAGCCGATGGGGGACGGAGGGGGGGACGTTTCATACCCCGGAGGGGATGGTCGGAGGAACCCCCGCGACACCCAAAGACCAAAGAGCGGGGGTTCCGGAGACCATCCCCGGAGGGGGGATTAGTCCCCCCGTAGTACCTAGAGGCCGAGAGACCCCGACTCCTGACATCGGGGCGGACTACCCGTGGGTATTCGTTAGTGATATACCCCAAAAAACAATAAATCCCAAAAATGAGTACTTTTGGGACATTTATTCACAACAATCTATTCGTACTCTATAAATCTCAAAACCATTTGGGACATTTGATTTACTATATATATATATATATATATATATATATATATATATATATATATATATATATATATATATATATATATATATATATATATATATATATATATATATATATATATATATATATATATATATATATATATATATATATAACTATATACGAAAGCGTATAATACGCAACTTCTGACGTCACAGTCAAACGTGACCCATGAAGAGTCTGACGTTGGACTATGACGTCACGCGCTTCAGGTATATCTACATACGAACGAAGCTCCTTTGGAATGTAAATCTTTCCCATATATATATATATATATATATATATATATATATATATATATATATATATATATATATATATATATATATGGTATAAGTTTTAAAAGAATACGAAATGTTTTCGTATCGTAAAATATAATAATTGCTGCGTATAATACATATGAAAGTGCATCTTAGCTCTTGGTCTTTCTACTTAGCGGTTCTTTGTGCGTGGTTCTTTGCTACGAATGCGACGGACTCCGCGGAATTTGTTAAAACGTTTGACGCGACTCTTCCATTGACGATGGCGTGGACGATGAATTTGCGATTCAACCCGACGAACGCGACGATGAATTTGCGATTCATCCCGACGATGATTAACAAAACGCAATATAAAACAAAATGGCGGACGCAAGTCAACAAGGTTGTTGCCTTTTAAAAAAAAAAAAATAATAAATAAATAAAAAAAAATAAATAAATAAAAAAAAAAAAAAAAAAAAAAAAAAAAAAAAAAAAAAAAAAAAAAAAAAAAAAAAAAAAAAAAAAAAAAAAAAAAAAAAAAAAATAAAAAAAAAAAAAACACCCATGAAGGTAGCTGAGTAAAAAATATCCACCTGATTAGCGATTGTGCTCATCGCTGGTCAGGTGGTCAGCACGAGCGGAATACCCCTGTTACTAACTATGTTCATTATTAATTTTACAAGATCATTATATATCTATATATATATATATATATATATATATATATATATATATATATATATATATATATATATATATATATATATATATATATACTATATATATATATATATATATATATATATATATATATATATATATACTATATATATATATCAGGGCTGCGGAGTCGTAAAATAAATTTTTCGACTCCGACTCCGACTCCGACTCCTTAAATTCAAATTTGGATTTTCGACTCCGACTCCGACTCCGACTCCACTTAAACAAAAATTTTCGACTCCGACTCCACTGAACAAAATTTTCGGCTCCGACTCCCAACTCCGACTCCAGCAGTCAAATTCAAAAATTTCATTTTGACTCAGATTAGTGCTTACAAAGTTACAATAAAACATTTTTTTGTTTCAACTATTTTTTTTCGCTTGCTTTTGAGAATAGAAAAATATACCACTTTTCCAATGAATCTAATCTCCAAATGCTATACTATAAAATACCGTAATGAATTTTTTTGTGGATAGCGGATAGTATTCATTTATGAATTATGAGATTAAATGTTCCTCAACTTTCTGTAGCGCAAGATGTTCAGACTCGTTGGAATAGTAGTTGTTACATGCTTGAGAGGATGGGAGAAATAAATGAAGCTGTCTCCCCTTATGCTTCGAACAAACACAAAGGTGAAAGGCTTGACAGGTGATGATAATATGATTTTAGGTAATTGTATTACTCTTCTTAAACCGTTTGAAGAGGTAACTAAGACTATTATCTCAGAAAATTCTTGTTTGCCAGACGAAATTCCTCTAGATTCAACGATGAAAGCTGCGCTAAATGCTGCTATTAAAAGTAAGGGACTTTCAAAGGTGACAGAAACACTAATGCTGGAGATAGATATAGATTTAAAATCTGCAAAACGATTACGCATTTGCAATAGTAACTTTTCTGGATCCTAGATACAAAACCAAATTTCTTGAACCACGTGTTTCACAAAGGGTTAAAATTTATTTAGTATGCCTATGTGATGAAATGCTGCTAAAGCAAGAAATTTCACCAGCCAATAAAAAGGAAAAGATTGCAGAAACAGACACACATTTACTATCTGTTAGCGAAATCATTGCAGAATCCATGAACGTTCTTTTGGCTTCTAGCAGCGATGAAGAGTCTTGTTCAGAGGTGTTAAAGGACACTCTGTCATTGATCGAAGATTATCAAAAGCGAAAACTCTTGGAATTGGATAAAGATCCATTGTAAAAGTTTTTCACATCTCGAGAACTCGGCAGGGAATACTTAGCATGCCCTTCAATAAGTGTAGCTGGCGAGCATCTTTTCAGCGATGCAGATCTCATTTACGAAGAAAAGAGAAGCAAACTCTCCCTTTAAAGGGCTCAGAAGCTTTAGTTTTTTAACATAATTTGAGAATTATTAATTTCAAGTATTATTCTACATATAACCTTTTTTCAAATGGGTTGAGGCTGGGGAAAGAGATTGGTGGGGTGCAAAAGAGTTGGGTCCATATCTCGCAATCTGGTAACACAGGTATATATATATATATATATATATATATATATATATATATATATATATATATATATATATATATATATATATATATATACTGTATATATATATATATATATATATATATATATATATATATATATATATATATATATATATATATATATATATATATATATATATATATACGGGTATAGAAGAGGAAGAGGAACGACGGACCTCTTATTCACACTAAGAATGGTCTCGGAGAAGATGCTGGAATATGGCAAGAGATTCTTTGTAGCGTTCATCGACCTGCAAAAAGCATTTGATTCGGTGCCAAGGAAAAAGCTCTGGAGAGCTATGGAGAAGAATGGAGTGAGGGTAGATTAAAGAAGGCAATAGAAAGTATGTATGAGAAATGCAGTTGTTAATGTTAGAACTGAGTGAGAGAACGATAGATGGTTTGAGGTGAAAACAGGGGTGAAGCAGGGTGTTTTATCTCCCTGCTGTTTATATTATATTTAGACGTGGTGATTAAGGAAAGTGAAGGAGAAACTGGGAGAATTTGAAGGGGACATAATGGCATATGCGGACGATCTGGCATGTTGGAGCGAGAGAGAGGAGACGATTCGAGGAGGTGGTGGAGTTGTTTGCGGAGGAGTTGGAGGAAGCAGGGATGAGGATGAACATACAGAAGACAGAGATATTAACAATAACCGGAGGAAATGAGGAGGGGATGAGGATGGTGGTGAGAGGGGAGGAGGTGAAGGCGGTAAATACCTGCAATTATCTCGGAGGATGTTTTAACAGAAGGGAAGGAAGTGGAGGAGAGATTACGCGAAGAATGGAAAAGTATGGATTAGTTATGAAAGCGGTATACCCCATGATGAAAGATAAAAACATCGGAATAGAGGTTAAAAAAGTGATTTTTAACAGTATACTGACTCCGACACTGCTGTACGGAGCGGAAACATGGACAACAACGAGAAGAGAGGAAAGTAGAATACAAGCGGCGGAGATGAGGGTATTAAGAACTATGATTGGAAAGAGTAGGAGAGACAGAATAAGGAATGAAGTAATTAGAGAAGATATAGGGGTGAAAAAGATGATACTGAAGATGGATGTGGGGAGATTGAGATGGTGGGGACATCTGGAGAGGATGGAGCAGGACAGAATGCCAAAAGA
>JABUQX010025855.1:65000-80000 GCA_015478945.1 Trachelipus rathkii
AAACTAGTGTTAATTGAGGTGCATTTCTAAGATAAAACTGTTTAAAATTAATATAGTTTAGCCTTTACTCTAAACAAAAAAGATTTGGGATCCCAAGGGCCAAAAATAAACTGTGGATAAAATTTAATTTTTTTGAGAAGGGAATTTTGAAGAGAATCCAAAATTTTGTCGTAAATTCGAACACCATAAAACTAAGTGGTTGGTAAATAATTTTCGTGTTATAATGCTCAGTCAACAAATTAGTTTTATTAAAGAGATACGTAGTTAATGATGGAATTATGATGTACGTAATAACTAAAAATTGATAAAAAAAAATTGCGAATGAAAATTACCTGGTAGTTAACTGTTGTAGGGATATTTATATTTGGCGCCAAATGGGAAGCAGCTGGTCTTTTTCCAGAAATGATTTCGTTGTTAAAGAAGAGCTCCAAATAGGCCGTTAATACACGACCATCCCAAACATTGTCTACTCGACCTCCGTCAAATGTAGTTTTAAAAAAACAGTATAACAGTATTTATTTAATTCTATCTATTATATATATATATATATATATATATATATATATATATATATATATATATATATATATATATATATATATATATATATATATATATATATATATATATATATATATGTTATAACACACTAAACGTGTCAGAAGTTATAGTTAAAAAAAAAAACAAAAGGTAAAAGTACACAACTTTCACAAAAATATTTTATTAAATTAAAATTTTATCATTTTTTTTTATATAAATATATATATATATATATATATATATATATATATATATATATATATATATATATATATATATATATATATATATATATATATATATATATATATATATATATATATATATATATATTAAATTACAAATAAACTAATAGCAGTAGGCGCTAACGTTCACGAAAAATTTTTAATTTTTTAATATTTCTTTTTATATATAAATATATGTATTTGAATATATATATATATATATATATATATAATATATATATATATATATATATATATATAATATATATATATATATATATATATATATATATATATATATATATATATATATATATATATATATATATATATATATATATATATATATTAAACTTACTGCTTCTTTGTCATTTGAAATTCTTTCATTTAAAATTAAAGTGTTAGTGGTTGACCAGACCAGTTAATTTTTGCACTTTTGTACTTTTGAATTTTTTATCTTTTGTACTTTTGAACTTTTGTACTTTCTTTTTGTACTTTTTGTACTTTCACTATTGTATAAAAACGCAAAATAATAATAAAAAACTGAAAAAATAAAATAAAAAAATAAAAAAAATAAAAATATAAAGTACATAATAGCAACAAAAATAATAATAATAAAAACAAAAAATAGAATTAAAAAATAATAAATAATATTAAAATATATAAAAAAAATAATTTAAATAAAATTATGAAAAACAAGAAAAAGACAAAAAAGTTATGAAAATAATAGTAATTTAAAAATAAAATTGTTAATATATAAAGTATATAAATAAATTAAAATTATAAACAATTAAAAAAAAATAACCTAAAAATTAAAAATAAATTTTCTTTCTAAGTTAAACAAAGTAAAAATTGTGTGCGCTTGCGTAGCTTATATGGTAACGAACCTGACTCGTGGGATCGTAATCCCCCAGAGAGGTTAACCTCCCCTCCCCTCCTCCTCTTTTGATGGCAATGTCCGTTTGGCGAGAATTTAAAAAATTGAAGGTGGGGAAAAAAGAAAATAAATAAACAAATAAATAAATAAATATTACAACTTATTTACCGCTATTACTATAAAGTCGATCCAATATATCGGCACCGGCCTTGAGATCCGCCAAAGAAAATTCGTAAAACTTAGACCATCCTTGAGGAATGTAAATTCTTCTTTCTTGAACAATTGCATGAAACCAGGCCAAGACGAACAGAGATTGACCTTTGTTCACGTTGTTTCCACGAGCAATTAATTCAGGTGACCACGAGTCGTAAGTTCTTTGCAGGTTTTTCTTTATTCCTGCTGGAGCCTTAAAGGAAAAAGTATTAAAATATTTAAAAAAAATATATTATTTCGTATTTTTGAGTAGATATAATATTGAAAATGCTTATTATTTTCTTTAAAAAAAAGAAGAAAGAAAGAAAGGAATTTAATTTTAAAATAATGTTATAATTGATAAAGTTCATTTTTTTAATATATAAAAGGATTAAATAATTATTTTCTAACAAGAAAATAAACGAAAAAAAATCGATTTCAAAAAATGTAATTGATGATTTAGTTGGTGTAATGGATAAGCAAGATGTTCAATAATAGTAAGAATGTAAAGAGAGAAGAAGAATTATCTGTTATATATAGAAAACAGTATAGTTTTTAAAGTAAAGAGAAGAGAAGAATAGTTATTACATATAGAAATCAATAATTTTTTAATCAATCTCTTAAAGTAAGTTTTGGTACCAATAAGAAAAAATAAATAAACAAATAATAAAAATAACTTAAAATTTATCTCACCTCATATGTTATTTTTAAGCTATTTTGCAGTAAGATTGGAGTAAATTTAGTGTGAGGTTCTGCAGTTAACCAAAGTCTAAACTCTTCATGAGGTTGTAAAGAGTTCAAAGCTTTCTCAAGATGCGGCAACCAAGTTGTTAGCCAAATGAAGATTCTTCAGACAAAGCCAATGTCCACTTTCGGCACTCTCACGAAGCTTAGAAAGAGCGATTTCGCTCTGGCCTTGTCCCATTGCAACCTAAAAAAAGATATTATGATTATTATTATTATTATTATTATTATTATTATTATTATTATTATTATTATTATTATTATTATTATTATTATTATTATTATTATTATTATTGCTGTTGTTATTGTGTTATTGTTATTATTATTGCTATTATTATTGTTGTTGTTATTATTGTTGTTATTATTGTTGTTGTTGTTATTGTTGTTGTTACTGTTATTGTTGTTATTATTGTTATTAATGTTGTTACTGTTATTATTGTCATTATTTTTACTGTTGTTGTTATTTGTTGTTGTTATTTGTTGTTGGTGTTTATTATTATTATTATTATTATTATTATTATTATTATTATTATTATTATTATTATTATTATTATTATTATTATTATTATTATTAATATTATTATTATTATTATTATTATTATTATTATTATTATTATTATTATTATTATTATTATAAAAGCAATCAAGTATAAAGGAATTTTTCATTACGAATGACATCAGATTTAATATTACCTCTTGATATTTGTCCATTCCAACAGTGCCTCTAACCACATCTAAAAGCTCTTGAGAGGGATCAGCCCCAGGGGAGATAATTATAAGAATCGGTTCTGTTGTCACAGTTTCAGGAAGAAGGCGTTTTAAATTTAGTGTTGGAGGTGACAGTTCCTTAATACCTGGAAAAAAATAAAGGGGTGAAAACCCAAGTAAAATCGTTATGAATTCAATCCGTTTCGCTTAAAGTTGTTCTTGAATCAAAGTTTTTCGCTTAGAGGATGGTTCAACGGTAAAGCGTCGTGTACGTTGATTCTTAGTTTCAACATGAAATGGTTCGACCCCCAAAGAGGAAATGTCCTCTTTATCTTTCCAAAACTGATCTATATTTACTAACTTATTTATTGAGGTTATGACAATTTTAAAATTATATTAATTATTATAAAGAATCTATGAAATAATTTTCTTTCTTATTTGGGTTAGAAATATTGAAATTAGTAAAAGTAATAAATAATTATGCTAAATTTTCTTTATGTTATGTTATGTTATGTTATGTTATTCTTTATGTTATTTCAATATTTAAACTAATAACAATAGTATCTTAAACCCAACTTTTTAGTCTTAAAAAGGTGACAATTCAATAAATGAATATGTCGAATAATGGGAGTAAAAGTATACGAGTTCTAATAGTCTTAGTAAAAGTGCATGAGTATTTATTTAGCCAGAGCAAAAAGCACGCCAATATTTAGCCACAGTAAAAACAGTAAAAATGCACCAGTTTTTACCCAGAGTAAAAGTACACGAGTACTAATAGCCAGATTAAGAGTACCTGAGTATTTATCCAGTAAAAATACACTAGCACTTGACTAAAAGTATACCAGTACTTAAGTAGGGTAAAGGTACTCGAGTGCTTAGTCAGAAATAATATACATGAGCATTAAGGAAGGGTGAATATACACAAGTATTAAGGAAAAGTAAATATACACAAATATTTAATCAGAATAAAAGTATACGAGTGCGCATCCTGACTAAAAGTATACGATTATAACTGTCCAGAGTAAAAGTATACGAGCACTTATCTAGAATAAAAGAATATGACTACTTAGCCATAGTAGTTTAGTTATTATTTAGCAAGGATAAAAGAATTGTACACAAGTTCCTACCCAAGAGTAAATATAGATTTGTACTTACCCATAATAAAAGTATTAATCACAGAATATTTACCAGCTATTTTTTTGAATCTTGAACAAATACACCAACTCAACACCTAAAGCTTTGGAAGCGAAATTCATTAATGCTGATTGAAGTCTGTCGGGTCTTATTGCTTGAACAACTAAAAGTTTTTGGAATTGAGTCAATTTATTATTTATTTGAACTGGAAAGTCCATTTCGCAGTGACTGGAATTAGCAAATCCTGACCACATTGAACTATCTTCTAATGTAAGTGATTTGTACAACTCTGGGAATGTTTGCTGTAAAAGAAAGTAGAAACCATTATCAAAATTTCTGCTTGATACAAGAGCTTTAAGTTCGCTTAAATCATATGTTGTTATTATCAGAAATGGTTAGGAGTATGTTATAAGTAATCGAACTTTACAGGAAAGGCAGTTTCAAATAGTTCTTTCCTTTGGAAAAAAAATAGAAAAAGGTGTTCTCCACTTGGGAAGAAACATTTAAGTAAGTTATCAAAGACTTGTATGTAATATTTGAAGTTATTTAAAATCTAATAACGAAATTTTTTTTACTTTAATCTATTAAAAATGCATTCAGGTATATTTACCCTTAATAAAGCAACTGCAAATCCTCTTTCTTCATCTATCCATTTAGGCAACGAGGCTTTTATTTCGGCTTGATCTGCCTTCACGTCTGTTACAACAATTCCAGTAAACAAGTCCCATTCCTTCAAAAAAGAAATTAAGTTTATATGTAATTGCTTTTATGAATATTACTGATGCAATGTAGAATAGACCTAAGTGGAACAAGAAATGTAACAAATATAATAGTTAAGGGGAACTAGGAATATAACGATAGTTAAGTGGAACTGGGAATATAACTAATAGTTAAGTGGAACTAGGAATATAACTAATAGTTTAAGTGGAACTAGGAATATAACTAATAGTTTAAGTGGAACCAGGAATATAACTAATAGTTAACTGGAACTAGGAATATAACTAATAGTTAAGTGGAACTAAGAATATAACTAATAGTTAAGTGGGACTAGGAATACAACTGCTCAAGGCTGCTTTTCTTTAAATAATTCAGGGTACATTCCGTGCACTAAATGTAATGCAAACATCAACCGATCGGCCTTGAAAAGAGATCTACTGATGTAGGAGAAGACAAGATCTATGAGAGTTCGTTGCAGTGACTGAATTCGATTTTCAGTTCCGCTTCCATGCTAAAAGAATTAAAATTCAAGAATGATTTAATACATTAGGTAAAAGTATTATAAAGTAAGTTATTCTTAAAAATATATTGAAATTAATATATTTTTAAAATATATTTTCAAATAGATTTAATGAAAGATATATTAGGTTAGGATGGGTTAAGTTAGGTTAGGTTAGGTTAGGTTAGGTCAAAATAGTTTTCATTTTCCATAAGGGAAAGTTTCGATTTTTAGGATTTTCTAACGGATCATGGTGGGAAATTCCATAAATTTAAATCTCAGCATACCTTTTTTAATTTTCATTTCACCTGCATCAAATAAAAAGCAAAACGCAGCTTTTCCGAACTCTAAAACGTCTATTTCCAGCATTTTTCAGAACCTTTAGAGACTTGTTTTGTATTTTTATTTGAAAAAAAAAATGTTCTTGACTTGTTTCTTCAACCATACAAAGATGGGTCTATTATCTAAAAATTATTGTGTGTGTGTGACTGTGTGTGTGTGTGTGTGTGTGTGTGTGTGTGTGTGTGTGTGCGTGTGTGTGTGTGTGTGTGTGTGTGTGTGTCTATATATATATATATATATATATATATATATATATATATATATATATATATATATATATATATATATATATAATATATATATATATATATATATATATATATATATATATATAGAAATCTCTTTAAATAATGATCATATAACAATAAATTTAATTTTTTTCTTTAATAAATACTAGTAATAATTCTTGAATAAAAAAAAATTTATTTAAATATAAACGGTGTAAAGGTAGAGATTCTACACCGATATTTAAATAATTTTGCATATCCAACCATTTTACTTCTTTTTACGGATTTTCTTTTAAAATTTGATTATATATATATATATATATATATATATATATATATATATAGATTTCTATATATATGCTGCTATATATATATATATATATATAATATATATATATATAACTCATATATATATATATATATAGTGTGTTTATATATATATATATATATATATATATGGTAACAGAAAAAAGTTCTTTTGAAAAACACTTCGACAAACCAAACTAAAATTAAATTCACTACGAGTAGGGAAATCGGTATTATTCACTAACTAAATTCACTACGAGTATAGGGAAATCGGTACTATTCGGTATTGCTGACTTATATCAAAAATCCCCACAACAAATTTTAGATAATAAGCCCATCTTTGTGTATGGTTCAAGTTTCTAGTGACATCGACAAAGAATTTTTGCCGGCTACTCAAAAATGTGAAACATTTTATCTTCAAATAAAAATTCAAAACAATTCTCTAAAGACTCAAACACTGCTGGAAATAGACGTTCTAGAGTTCAGAAAAGCTGTATTTTGCTTTTAATTTTAAGCATGAGAAATGAAAATTTAGAAAATTATTGTCAAATTTAAATCTATGATCTATAGAATTTTCCATCAAAACACAGAAACTTCTGAATATCAAAACCTCCATTTTGAGATTACCTAATAAATATATCAATATATACAAATTACAATGATAAATAATCTCTGAAGAACAAATAACACAGACAAGAATACATTGGCATGGAACTCTTTATTTTTATTTTTAACATCACTTTTATCTCTAATGATAATACTGATAACAGTCTTAACTGAAATTTTGTAATGGATGTGTAGCGGGAATTACTGGTAGTCATATTCCGATTTTAGCTTTTTAAAGCATCTAACTCTAACTTTGGCTCACATTCCACAATCCATGATTACTATTGCTGTTGTTAATAACTTTTAGTATTAATTACATTAATAATAGCTAAAAATAAAAACAAAGACCTAATATTTACCACAGGAGTTTTCATAGCTTTGTGGAAAAGATTTAGATACGTTGCTAAACTGAAGCGGTACATATTGTTTTGTTTGGATAAATCTAAAATAACGAAGTACAAATTGGATGCAGCTTGAGCTAAAGGCAAATAAGATTTTCTTTCAGTTTCTAAAGATGCTTGCAAGGAGACCGATTCCTTCAAGGATGATTCAATAGTGGCGGAACTTGATTTCGCTTGTTCTAGAGATTCTAAGAGTGTCTGAGGAAATTAAAAATTAAGATGTAAAATTTAAAAAATGTATCTTAAAAATAGTTTGAGTTTTTCTTGAAACAGATTCTTTATTTATATTGTACAAATAACAGTGTTTATAAATACTATTTATTCATATATTTGAATTTTATTTTCTTACGGTACCAATATAAAAAGAATTTACCTTGTTTTCCAAAATATTTCCAGAAGATTCTGCTAGAGAGATGAGAAGTTGTTCTTCAAGGTTGACTAACTGTACCCTTAAATCTTCCTCTTGTCTGAGAAGTTCTGTTCGACGGACTTCTAAATCTGGCTTCTCTACTTGTAATGTTGCAGCCAAAAGCTTGGTAAATTAAAAATAATTCTGATATTAAAATCTTACAGTTTATTTTGAATCATTTGTAGAAAAGGGAACCCAGAAAATCTTGACAATAAATTACGAAGTTTTTATTTTAAGTTGTGTTAAGGAATTATTTATAACCAAAACCATTAATACAACTTTTTAAACATTGTAATTTAGCCCAAATTTTCTGGGGTTCGTATGAATCGTATATTATTTCTTCGATACTACCGACAAAATATCGATGATATTTTTTCAACCGATATATATCGATATATAAGTCTTATGACTCACATTTTTGGATTTTTCCTGATGTGTAAGTTACAAGACGTAACATTTAAGTCTTTATGACTCATTCTATGACGGGAAAGGATGAGTTAACGCGTTTGAAACCACTTTGGGAAAGTAGTACCGTCAGGATGACTTTGAACAATAATATTACATAATGGTGAAACACTCATCCACTGCAAACGATAACTTGTTACGACTCCCAAGATTAACCGTTGTTTTCAAACACAAACGTTGGCTACGGAAAGACATAGTGGGGAACACTTTTGTAATACAAAAAAAAAAAAATAATTGATCTCAAAACTTCATTGAAAGACTTTCGTTAAATGCGCTATGATTGGCTAAGCGATTCACCAGTCAGTAAAAGCCATGTTAGTCATTCATGCTAATTCGAAAAATTAGCAGAAACGCTACTATTATTATTTAATTTTTAAATTTTTTTTTAAATCAATTTCAAATTTATATTCAATTTTTATTTGGTTATTTTTCGATATTTTTTATTAGCTTTAAATTGAATATATTTGTGAAAGTGTGAAGCTCATTTTTTAAAAACGTGTATACTTCCTCAAATTCATATTCGAGATTTGAAATTTTTATCTTTATTAATATAAGAAAATCATTATATTACTTTTAAAGTATTTCTGCTTCAAAAAGAAATATTTTCAATAAATTTAATGGTAAAATTTCTAAAATAATAATAAAAAAATATATATACAATTTTATACATAAATAATAATATAAACAAGCTATATACTATTAAAATAAAAGTCCCATTTCTTCTTTGATGTTACATTTGAGCGGAGAGAGAGAGAGAGAGAGAGAGAGAGAGAGAGAGAGAGAGAGAGAGAGAGAGAGAGAGAGAGAGAGAGAGAGAGAGAGAGAGAGAGAGAGAGAGAGAGAGAGAGAGAGAGAGAGAAGACAGAGAGAGAGAGAGAGAGAGAGAGAGAAGAGAGAGAGAGAGAGAGAGGGAAAATATAAAAGAAAAAAGAAAGAAGAAGAAGAAAGAAGAAGAAAGAAGAAGAAGAAGAGAAAGAAGAAAGAGAAGAGAAGAGAGAGAGAGAGAAGAGAGAGAGAAGAAGAGAGAGAGAGAGAGAGAGAGAAAGAAGAGAAGAGAGAGAGAGAGAGAAAAAAAGAGAAGAGAGAGAGAGAGAGAGAGAGAGAGAGAGAGAGAGAGAGAGAGAGAGAGAGAGAGAGAGAGAGAGAGAGAGAGAGAGAGAGAGAGGAGAAAGAGAGAGAGAGAGAGAGAAAAGAAAGAAAGAGAGAGAGAGAGAGAGAGAGAGAGAGAGAGAGAGAGAGAGAGAGAGAGAGAGAGAGAGAGAGAGAGAGAGAGAGAGAGAGAGAGGGAAAGAGAGAGAGAGAGAGAGAGAGAGAGAGAGAGAGAGAAATAGAATAATCATTTATTATTATTATTATTATTATTATTATTATTATTATTATTATTATTATTATTATTATTATTAGTATTATTATTAGTATTATTATATGCCATTAATATAATTCGTCCTATTTTTTTTCCAAATCTTCGTCTAATTAGGTTCCATTTGCTCGGTTTTTGCAATATAGAACGGTTCAATATCGCATTCGTTCAAAGTCAGAGGGCGTGCCAACGAACTGTAGGCTTGTGTAAATAAATATATGGTCAGCGTTTAGATTAGGGGCCCCCTGTATCTAAAAAACTATGATATCTACATAAAAACTGAATACATTTTTGAAATCAGCGAATATTTAAAAGCAGGAAGATGAAGAAGAAATAAAATAAAGTGTGATAATAAAATAATAAAATAATAAATATGTTTTGATGTACGACAATTTCGCCTTCCCTCAAATTTCTGAGATATGAGTCCCCCAATATTATGCTCGGCAGACATCTTGAAAATTACGACTTGCATGAGATAGAATGAAAATTTTTTTTTTAATTTATTAAAGTAAATGCATGGCACACAAGGGTAATCTACGTACCCCCGACCCGTGAGTGCTGGTGAAATAATTTTTAAAAATATAAAAACTAATTTTTTAGTTAATAATGGGGAAAAAAATTTTAAATGATGATTTTTAAACGTTACCCTTAAAATATTGAAAAGATATAAAGAAAACTTTTTTATGGGTAACACGTCTAAATTAAGGTAAATAACATAAGATGTTATTTTATTTTATGTAGTTATTTATTAAATTTAATAATTATTAATTTTTTTTGTTTCCTGCATTAAAATGTATGGTGAATTCAAAAATGTATTCAGTTTTCATGTAGGTATCGCAGTTTTTTAGATACAGGGGGTCCCCAATCTAAAGGCTGGCCTAAATATATAAGTATATTTCCATAAATTCTAAATCAGGTCACAAAAAATTTCTTGAAATAAATACCTGACCAGTAAGACCAGCTCTTGTTGTTGTAAAATTGACTGACGTCACTACACCAAAAGCATCAGGAGGTAATTCTGGCTGAGGATTCCTTGTTGCCAGATAAAGTTTAAAACTGGGATTATAATCTAGAGACTTTTCACCTAATTCGACAACAAAGCGAGGTCCTGAAAAAAATATATACATATTAAGTACCTTTATATCCTCAGCCTCAGAATTGTGCCCAAATTTAAAGCACATTCACTCAGTGGTGACCAACTGAAGATAAATACACTTCATTCAAGCTTAACCTCGAGTTCTCTTACCTTGGCTTATCAAGTCTCCCCTTAGAAGAGGATAAAGTATGGGTTCGATCTGGTCTATCTCTTGTATAATTAAGGTTTTTCCAAACCTGTAGATAAAGATAGGGAAATATTTGAAACAAATTAAAACAACAGTCCTTTTTTAGGAATCATTATTATTATTATTATTATTATTATTATTATTATTATTATTATTATTATTATTATTATTATTATTATTATTATTATTATTATTATTATTATTATTATTATTATTATTATTATTATTATTATTATTATTGAGTATATAGACTATCTAAGCTAATACAAAAGATGAACAAACAAGTACAAGAGGAAACTCAAGTCAATGACTTTTCTTTATTTGTATGTGTGATGTGTGATACAGAATGTTTATCTTTATAATTATAATTAAAATAAGACTATTTCGACAACCCCAGGAACACAACCCCACCGTGGCCACTATGAGAATCCCCCTTAGAACTAAAGAAAGGTAGTTTGAGTGTTGAAAAGATTCTTGAAAAGCCTTAAAGGCAAACCCCTTCCAACCTTCAATCCAAAAAATACTAAAATTTAACTTTATATGTAATTACCTAAGAAATAAATAAATACTTGTAATGAAAAACAACCAAACTAATTCAAAAGTGAAAATAAAATAAATTTAACATTAACCAAAGAATATATAAATCTGTGCGAAAAGAAAGAATGTTAGGTTAGGTTAGGTTAGGTTAGGTTAGGTTAGGCAGTCAAACATCGTCACATGCCAAACAAGAAACATGTCACACCAAACTGAAACCAATAATAATAAAACAAAAACAATTATTATTATTAAATATTTCAGTCTCTTTTCTCACCTTACAGCAAGCTCCAGTGTTGTTCGAATTTAGGATCTTGCTAGTTAGTCCCACTAACATTAGATACTAGAAAATGTTCCTGAAGCAATGAGTAGCTGAGATGATGGATCGACTAGGAGGCACAGTGGCTTGTCTACAGTAAAAGGGTAATAGATTTACTAAAGATAGGTGTATATTTTTATCAATGACGAGATATTAATATTTTACTTTAGTAAGTTTGAAAATATTACCTGTACTAATAGGAATGTAGATTAAATGAACTATCAATAAACTTTCCAATAAAGAAATAATGATGAAAATAAACTAGTTTATTAATAAACCATATATGTAATAACTTTTCATAATATACCTGAAGAATTACAATAGCATTTTCTATAGATAGTTGGTCGGATGGAAGTCCCTCATTTTTCCATTGCAGTTGTTCTCTCTCGTTCCCAAAAAATCTTATATAAATTAAATACGTAAATAAAATAAAAATAATTTAGATATTCTTATATACATATTTGCATATTTAGATTTTAGATAAAAAAAAATTCTCAGAAACCTATAAGCAGTGGCGAGCTGCCAAAATAATAATTACCATTTTTTTTCTTTGTCATAAGAGTTAAAAAGCAAATAAATAGTTAATAGTTATTCGTTTCCCTGAAAAGGTTTTAATTACCAATCCGGGCGAACAGGACCAAACCGGTTTCCAGCGCACCATTGCCTATAAGAAGTAAAAATACTGAGACACCTACCGGCAAAAATCAAAGCCTTGAACTCTAAAATTTTACTCAGTGAGCCATTTGTCATTTTCTTACACTCCTCTGGAGCGTTACTCAAGTATGTGATAAATGCTGCAGCCAGAGCAGCTTCATTGGGCAAATTCTCTAAGCTTTGAGAAAGTTCTGATACCTGGAAAGAAAAGAATATTTTATTTTATTTTATTTTATTTTATTTTATTTTATTATTCAAATTAAAATAGGAGAAATTACAATCGAAACTAGTTTCAGAATCTTGACATAAACAAATTTAAAACGGTATTTTTAAACAAATACATGTAATAAATAGGCTACATGGTAAATACATGAAACATTCATTGTGTTTCTAATGCAACTTTTTGTTTTACGGTGAATTCAAATAAATTATGTAATCGAAATAACATGGGATCGGGGATGGCTTGGTGGATAAAGCTTCGGTTACTTACTGTTAACTCAACAACGCGGAGTTCCAGTGTTCGAATCCCGCTGATGGAGAGTAAAATCTCCTTTGACTCATTTAAGTTATGTACTATGGCATTTTAAGTAATTTTTTCTCTGAATTTTAGGTAATTTCCAGTGATAACTAATATAGGTAAAGTAATATTTTAAATGATCGCTCATTAAAGTGTTTATTGTGTTTCTAACGTAACTTTTTACGGTGAATTCGAATATGTAACCAGAATTAACAGTTCTCACATTTTAGGCAATTTGAATAGTGCCATGTATGTAGGTAAAACAAACATTTCTTCCCCAATTAACCTGGCTGTCACCAATAAAATAATTTAAAAAAACTGTTGGTTATTGAGAAAAACTACTTATATATTTGAATTCAATGTTAAAATTCTATTAGGATAATGCATTGTCTCCCCTGTCCCCCCAACCAAAAAAGTTTAATTTGTTCCCTTAGTGAATAATAAATACCTGTTCGTTCCATCTCGTATATTCCCCATCAAGTTTTGAAACGAGATTTCGCGCTGAATTCATGACATCTTTTGCTTTGTTGAGATGGAATTCGAGCTCTGTTGCCTCTTTTGTCGATTTATTCAGCTTTTCTTTCAGAACGGATACTTTTTTAGCAACATCGGCAACTTCTGTTGACAACTCCTCAATTTGTTGTTCAGCTTCGACCAAATTTCTTCAAGAAAAAAGATATTAATTATGTAGCTTCAGCAATGTAAGCATATATATATATATATATATATATATATATATATATAATATATATATATATATATATATATATATATATATATATATATATATATATATATATATATATATATATATATGATAAAAATATACTATATATATATATCTATGAAAGAGTGTTAGAGAGGAGGCTGAGAAACAAAGTTGATAACAACATAGGAGACTGGCAGTATGGTTTCAGGGCCGGGAAAAGCACAACAGGACCAATATATTATATGAAAACCTTAATAGAAAAAACGATAGAATGGAATAGGAGGGCAGATGTGGCATTTATAGACCTGGAAAAAGCTTTTGACAGAGTAAACAGAGAAAAGCTGTGGAGAATCATGGAAGAGCCGGAATATGGGATACCGCAGAAACTTATAAGAGCAATAAAAAGTACATATCAAGGGTCCAGAAATATGATAAGAGCAGATCAAAGAAGAGAGAGATGGTTTGAGGTAAATATGGGAGTGAGACAGGGTAGTGTCTTGTCACCATTGCTGTTTGTAATGTACATGGACTATAATCTGAAAAGAATATGCAGAAGAATAAATGGAGAGCATACTCTGCTATATGCAGATGATGCGGCCATAATAACAGAAGAGGGACTAGACCTGCAGGATGTGATAGACAGATGGAACACCCAAATGAGAGAAATGGATATGAAAATAAGTACAGAAAAGACAGAAGTAATGAAAATAGCCAGAGAAAGAGAAGAAATAAATATAATGTTGGAGGGAATTGAATTGCGTCAGGTGGATAAATTTAAGTATTTGGGTGTGATATTGGAAGGTGGAGGTGGAATGGAGGAAGAGCTAAATGAGAGAATGAAGAAGTTCGCAAAAAACGTGGGAACCCTATACCCGATACTGAGGGAAAAATCAATACCAACAGAGATTAAAATGATAATATATAGGTCAATGCTGAGACCTTTCCTGACATATGGCTCCGAATGTTGGGCACTGACTACGGTGCAGAAGAGGAGATTGGAGGCGGCAGATATGAGAGTTTTGAGAGTGATCAGGAGAGTGACGCTGAGGGATAGAAGAAGAAGTGATGCAATAAGACGAGAGTTGAGGATCGAATCAATAAATGAACAGGTCCAACGAAATCAGCTGAGATGGTACGGACATGTTAAGAGGATGGGTATGGGGGAAGGGCCGAGAAAAATAATGGGTTGGAGACCTGCAGAGAGAAGACCGGTGGGCAGACCGAGAAGAAGAT
>JABUQX010025856.1:0-22789 GCA_015478945.1 Trachelipus rathkii
CTTCCAATGATATTTCCAATTCTAAGCTGAATAATTGTTTTAATGATAAGTTAAAACGATGAAAAGCAAACCAAGAATGAAAGGGATTATTATAAAGATTATTTAAGCCCAAAACTTCTTTAAAAATATATTTAGTATTAAACCAAGATAAATATTGTAAGGTTAATGTAAATTGTATATAACTTGGTATGGACCATGTTTCCGTCAGAGGTTTTAATGATTTCCAGAATCTAGTAAATTGAAATTGTATGGTATAACATTATATGGTTTGATAGAATCTGTATTTTATAAATGGATAAGATAAAGATGATCTTTTGGTAATAGTTGAGAAGTCGAATTAGGTAATAATTTTGAGCTAGAGGAGATTATAAAGAATAGAAAAGACAAAAGTAATGAAAATAAAGACTATTAAACAAGTAGATTATTATTATTTGGGAAATGATTATTTCTAAATAAAAAAAATACAACAGTGAGGAATAATTGTTATTGTATTAATACCTAATTTCAATATATATATATTCGTATGTAAATAGAAAGATGGATATATAGATATAGATATATAGATTATACTGGGATGGTAGTTTATTATATAGTATATAGTCAGTATATATATCATAGGAATATACTCATATATATACGTATATATAAAAATACAATAATGTTATAATTTAATAAATTATGTATGTTTTGTTTTTTTTTGCATCGTTTTTGACTAGTCGTATATATATATGAGCGTATTATATATATTAATTATATATAGTAGTATCATATATTATATATATATATATATGTGTATATATAAGTAGTAGTATATAGTAGTATATAGTGATATACCTACGTAGTGCTATATATATTAGGTATATAATATATATATATGATAATATATTTATATATATTATATATAGTATTAAAATAGTATTATATTATTATCATATTATATATACTAGGTATAGTTATATATATATATATATATATTAATTATGTATTATGCTATATATATGTATATTATAGTATAGTAAATAGTATATATAGTATAAATTTTCCAGTGAGAGTAGGGCTTAATAGATGTCAGCACCCATTTTGTATTTCAGTATTTTTATATGGCGAGAAGCATTTGTTTTTGCTTGGTTTTTATTTTTTTTAAGTTAGATTGAAACTGGAAAGAGAATTATTTACTATCAGTTTTTCATTAATATTATGAAACTATTTTAAGTGACTCATTGAATATGGAAAATTATTGGTGATATTATTCATTGAATTATGTATTATTTTATTAATTAGTTATTATTTTATTGATATATTAAACAATTGATTATTATTATTATAATTTTCATGTATTTTGATTATTTCGATTGCCAGAAGTTATTTGCATGATATAATTCTGGGCAAAGGATTTAATATCAATACTTAATCCGAGGTACCCGAGAATATGTTCAAGCATTATTTTATTTTCGCCTGAGAGTTATTAAGTGTTTAAGCTTTTCCATACTGTTGTTTTCTCTCATCATGTGTGAACGTTATACAACGTTCTTCATGGGTAAAGATCGCAGGAACGCTCCTTTTCACACACGAAACTTTAGAGAGAATTTTACGATCAATAAGAGGGGATTCTTGACCAGAGTTAATTTTCTACAAGGATTCAATCCATTCATAAAGCTAGGAATTTATTATCAGAGTAGTATGTATAGTTTAGTATTATATAGTATATATATGATTAAATTATATACTATTTATATAGTGTATATATATCCGTATTTATGTTATACTATATATAGTTAGTAATATATATGATATTAATATATAATATACTTTATATATTATATAAGAATCAGTATATATATATTATATATATATATATATATAGGTACGTATATAGATATTATTATAGATATATATATGAGTATATACTGAATATATATAGTATCATAGAACTAGTATATGATTACACGATTACTATAATATATTGATTTATATATAATATACTATATTGAGTTATTATATATATAGATAATTATAGATATTTGTTAAGTTGAGTAAACTGAGCGATGATAGTTTGATTACTTAGCGTCATGTACGTGAATAACATTGACAGCCGAATCTCTTGTAAAGGATGTGATATAGCGCCTGATGCTCACCTCTACGTATGCATTAATATGTAGTAATGGCACAGTTATGGGAGTGAAGGGCAGCTGCAGCTCATATCAAGTGAGATGTTGGCGTGGTTGGCAGGATGAGTTGAATAGTGGCATGAGCGTATGTATATCTAACATCCATTTGCGAGAAAGCGCACCGAGTATAGTGATAGGGCTTAAGTACACACACGCTGTAGTATGTATGACCTACAGTACGGATGACGAGATGTATTAACTGAGGATGGTGAAAGTCAGATGAATGAAAATATTCGAATCTCACAGGATCACTAATCTACGAGGGTGGTCGATAGAGGTCACGGAGGTTGCGTATGAAGGTATATGATAGCAGCCTATGGATAAGACTTTAAGTTAGATTTATGATATTTATCGTGAATTAGAAACTATTATTAGATAGGTAGATGCAGTTTATCGAAGTGTCAGGATAAACTAAATATATATAGATGATATATATAGTTTATATATAAGTTGGGGTTTCCCCAGCTTCAAAGGGTACTGAAGGTTATCCTCTGGATGTTTCTGCAGCATCTTTGCCCCAATTGTAATTCCTAAAACTTTGTCAAAGCTCAGACATCTTTCGTTTCGTAATTGTCCTATGTTTTCTGAATAATATGCTCTTAATCTGACAGTTTCATTCTGATCGCTGTTCATATCTATAAGTAGATATGCAGTTTTCTTACCAATAATTCTGTTCTACTGTTTCAACAACTAAGGCAGTCTTATTGGCCCGTATTAATTTCGGTATTATAATCAGAAGGGAGTGATTGGACAACTGTCAAATGCTTTCATATGCCTAAGAACAATCTAGTGTTTTTCTTGAGCAAGTACATCACAAGGTGGTGCAATAGTCGGGGACATGGTTCTATGGGTCAAGATATGAGGGCGTAAGACAGATACATCCATCTTTCCAGCTAATGAAGGTGAGGTGATGTTTAAGTTCATCATTTTTTTTTAAAAGCACACAAATAATTTCATCTTTAACGTGATCTATCTGTTTTGTCCATTGTTAGAGTGTGGTGGACTATGATTCCATCTGCTTCTGTTCGTGGTTTTTGTTTATTTTTTCTTCAACCATTGCGGTGCATTAATATCACTAACAACTTTTCTTTTATTCTCTTGTCCCAGTCAACAAAAAAAAAATTAATTTGCACTTGCTATGCAATTTCATTGATGTAATATCAGAGTTAGTCAGGTGTTGATAGATCATCGTCAACAAGCGTGAATTCGCAATGATGCTGCGGCCTAGTCTTTGAAGTAGCATTCACTCTCGACAAGTTCCATTGCATATTTGGGGAACTTCGTTAATATGTGGTAGGACCTCCTGACGTTACGGTTTCCGCTTGCCATTCATGTTCTTCCTGAATTAAAATGAAACACACATCCTTGTAGTTTGTAATATAAATATTGTTTTGGTCGAATATATTGATTTATTAGTTACTGTATTTAACATAAGATAAAAGTAAATATTACAAATTAAGAAACTTACCTCACATTTAGATCCTTCTATATGTTCAGGGGACTCGGCAATCATGGCAGATCTTGGTAACTGCTAACCTGTTCTTGAGTAGGTTCTTGTCCCTGCTTATGCTTAGGCCTTCTATGACGTTTGACAACGGCTTTATCCACTGAAGACAGCTGATATGTTCCCTTAGGTCCTATTTTAGATCTCTGATCTCCTGTAGGTATGGCTCTGTCTTCACTGTGTACCGCTTGCGCCTCGAGAGCACAACAGTGTATATGGCTCGCTGAGACAGCAGTGGTCCAATCGTAACAGAGTTGCCGCGGTGAATCAGCTTGGCAAAGGTACGGTTCAGGGAAAGTATAACTAAGCGGAGTAACATCGAGTAAGGTGATAATAAGTTAATACTGAATAATCTGCCTATAAGTAAATGGTTCAGTCAATATTAATTCACATGGACCACCACTAGACTTTTCCTTAACTAGGTTTCTGATTAGAGGTCTATCTAAAAATATTTTTGGGCATTTTTATAAGTTTTAATAATAAAATGAAAGCATTTTGTATTTTTTTAATTTATTGATATAAAAGAACACATAATGAATTTGTATATTCTAAAAAGCCTATAATATAATATATAATATATATATATATCGTAATATAAATATATCTCATATATAAATTTATATCAGTTATATAAGCTGTTATATATATATATAGTATATATAATAAATATATTATATAGTTTATATATGTATATATATATTTATAACTATTATATATTTTATATTATATATTATATTTATATATCTATACTAATATATAATTATAGTGATTATAATATAGTATATATATTAAGATAGTAAATAAATGTAATATATATATATGATATTTATAATATTTATTGTATTATATATATATTATGGGGTTATATATTTATATTTCTATCTATATATAGTATATATATATATTATATGTATTTTTATATGTATTAAAAAATAAAGAGAGACACATCACTTCACTTCCTTATTTGGGTACATGTAGACGGACTTTGAAACTGCCTCAGCATTTATCGCACTCATATGTACATGTAATCTTTGCATGATTATTGATCAGCAAATTTTTAATAAGATTTTCAGATGGCTCTGATGGGAATCAAACAACGATTTATTGATGGCGTTCGGCCCTAGTGCGATAGGTTTTTGCAGAAGTTCGTCGGTCGAGGAGATGCCCGGTTAAGTTGTGACGTAGTTTGGGGTCATATTTATCCGCGAAGCCAAGTATGGTACGTCTAGATTTCTTTTTTCTTCTCAGATTTGGTACGGACTTCATTTTTCTACCATGCAGTATACAACCTACTTATACCTTCCGATTTATGAAGTCTGCAAGAAAGTGTAAAAGGATCTGTAAGGCGCTGCACGCGTAATATATATATGACAAATTGTACATATATTATATATTGTATTATCTAATATACAGTTATTTATATTATATATAAATATTACATCTTATATATATTAAATAGCCTTATTTAATTGTTTTGTAATTATATATTCCTATTTAATGTTAATTTATTAAGTTATATATAGTATGATGATATAATATATATTATATGAGGTATATCTTTTTTTTTTAAATCATTGTATTTATTAATGGAAATAGTTTTAATTCTTTTGATACTGTTTATTGAGAAAAAAAGAGGAAAATTAAATTCTGCTTTATTTAAAAAATGGTTATGCAAATTCATTTCTTGAACATCTATATCATTTAGCACTGATGATGATTAAATACCATTAAAATCAAAAAACATAAGTTATCTACTTATTATTATTCTAATTTTCTATTATATTTCTTATATTATTTAATATTTTATTATTATTATTAAATTATTATTTTTATTATCTATTATTTATTTTATTAATTATTATTATTAATTTATTATTATTATTTAACCATGCAATTTTTCTCCCCCTTTATAATGCTATCTAATTATATATATGGTATGTATATATACAAGTGATATGCACTATTTTACTTAATTATATATTATAATTAATATATATATTATTACTATTATATTATATATTCTATATGATTACTCTGTAACTAATATTAATATGATAGTTATGAGCATGTCCTTTTACGCTGCTCAGTATTCGTAGACTTGTCTATCTATATTATATTATATTAGGTTATATAGCTTTATATAGGTATAGTACGTCGTTAGGGGTTATGGGTCATGTTGGAGTACCTGCTCCGTGGCTGGTTATGGGGTTATATAAAGGGTAAAAAAAATCATGGTTAAAACAATAATAGCCTATATAATAATGGAGGTAATAGAGGAGGTCTGTGTTTGGTTGTTTAGAGGTATGTAATTCTACTACATCATCTGTTTAAATATCTTGATATTGCGTTAATATATATATAGTAATTATATATATATTATATATTGGTATATCTATATATATATGTTAATATATATATTGTTATATATATAATATATATATAGTATATATTATAATACTTATATATATATACTTATATATATTTGTGATATATTATATGATTATATATATATAATATCATATATTATTAATATATAGAGTATATAGTATATTTATATATTATTTATATATTGTATATATAATAATATATATTATTCATATTTATTTATATAGTATATATATATATTATATATAATTATAGTATATTATATCTTGTATAAGAGCGGCGGCAGTACGTATAAGTATACTATATATATATATATATTCCTATATTAAATATAGTGTAGTATACTATATAATATGTATATATAACCGAAGTTATATGTTTAGGTATATATATATATTAGTATATATTTTCCACGCTGAGGCAGAAATAGTAGGGGGGGAAATATTGGACCCCGTGGGCAAAATTTGCCCACGGTGATTTACCGCTATTGCGCCTTGAACCTTCTACGCTTCTGAACCGTTCCACGGGCGGGGTTTTGTTTCCTTGAGGGGCTATTTTTTGTACTCCTTGGCCCGTTGGACCTTATTGTTGGCCCGGTTGTCCTATCTGACCGACCAATTGACCCTTTTTTTTGGCAAAGATAATTTTCTGGCAACTCGGTAATCTTATCCTGTCAACAATAAATGGTTCTGGCACCCTGCTATATGGGGTGTTGCGGGAACCCTTCGGAAAGAAGGGTTCGCCGCCAAAACGGTTTGCGTTAGTCAACCGTTGGTAACATACCCACCACTAGTCTTTTTTCGATACATGGGGTCATTACGGCCATTTATTTTTGCCCTACGGTATTATGTTTTTTTTTTTCTGTTTTTGAATCTTCATCCGGTTTTAGGGGCTTAGCGCCGGGCGCTTTTTTTGGTTGTCTTAGACCGGGTTGTTGGTTTAGAATCTCAGTCATTTTTTGGACACGGTATTTTGTTGAGAAAGCCACTAATTTTTTGAGAACCTAATTTTTTGAAAGAACCCATAATTTTTTGATGACACCCTAATTTTTTGAGAACCGTTATTCATCTTTTGGCACACAGAACTGAGATTTTTGGTCAACCTTTAAGAAGGGTTGCGCAAACGGCTTGCGTTCAGCAACCGTTGTACAGTATTGCCCCCGTATTTTAATAGCCACGCCCCTCATCGTTTGTTTTCGACCATTGGGTATATTATCTTTTGCCCACGGGTAACAGTGCAGGTTGTTTAATCATTCCTATAGGCGGGGCTCCGACCCGTTTGAGGGATGTCTTACCACGACGCTTTGTTTGCCATGATAAGATTCCGGCCCTTGACCGTTTTTGGCGGCCAGAGGGGTTTATTGCAATAATCCATGGTGTTCGTTTCTTTTTGCTTCCACGGTAATCTTTTTTATGGCTAACCTGGTTGTCTGGTCTTCCACTTGGTCACAATGTTTGGCCCATCGGTAATTTCGATTTTTGCACTGTCCCTTTGGTCTTACCGATGGGTAAAGTTTTGACTCGACGGTTATTATTTTTTTGGCGTACACTCTTGGTCTATTGCGCACATCGCGTGTTGCATATTTTGGCCCCATTTCGGTAAGATTTTTTAGGCTACCTCTTTGTGTCTTTCCATGGGTTTAACTTTTGGGCCCGTGCGCCTTATATTCTTCGATGCCTTACTTTTCTGACTCGGTCTTCGTCGATGGGCTCAATTTTTGGCCTCCACGTGGTGGCTCTAGTCGCCATTTTTGCGCCACAATTTATTTTGGCCACTCGTGTCCTCACCGCGTCCACAATATTTAGTTCTAACTGAACGCATGTATCGGATCTATCCTAACTTGACCTCACACATATACAGCACAGCATCGTAGAGTCGGATTGTTTTTTCGATGTGACACACACACACACACACACACACACAATACACACACACACAACAGTACACCACACATTCACACCCACCATTCACTCTTACACTTATAGACGACCATTCAACTAGAACTGTATACACCATTCACTACTGACAACTTATATTTAAACCCATGTAGAGCACTTTTTCAGTTAGTTCATAAACTAATTAGGGTGTGCATGCGCTGCGCTAAAGTTGGGCGAAGAACACGACCAAGTCCTGGTTGGTTCTTCCCATGGGGTCAATTTTGCCACGTAATTTTTTGTCCTTCCTTTAGGGAGTAGCCCTTCTGTTATGAGAGTATGCTCTACTTACATTTGTTTGACCATATGATATTCGGCTTACCTTGCCAGTATAACGATGGGTCATTTTTGACCCACGCATAAACTTAGTGATATGGACTCTTTGAGTTGGTGATCCATCAAACCGCTGAGAGATGAGTAGCCCCTGTAGGGATGTCTACTTAGTGTTCTATGATGTACTTCGAAATGAGTGCCAGGTGAGTGGCCAGGCGAGTGCCAAGTGAGTCGCCAATGAGTGCCTCAATGAAGTGCCAAGTGAGTGCAAATGAGTTGCAAGTGAGTGGCCAACATGGTGCCAGAGGAAGTGAGTGCACATCACAGAGCATCCCGCACTCGTGATGTGCTATTGTTATGATACAAGCACATAACATACTACACACACCTGTAGCAGATATAGGGCCGCTCTATGATATGGTGTCTACTCCCGTTCGAGGTTAGTCAGGGAGGATGAGGTATCTTGCGAATTGGTGTAATTATTACAAGTTGGCTAGGGGGGATGCTCCTCTCTACTAATAGTTAGTCTTTTTGTAACACTTATACACACATACACACACACACACGGACACTTATACACACATTCAACTGGACACTCGTTATACATACAACACTCATATGATCCACATAGATCACAGTTGAAACCACCTACACACAACACATAACACCTGGCACAAGATGAAGTGGTACGGACCACCGACTCACACACAGATGACTCACTTACACTTAAGCACTCACCACGCGATATGCATGACGTATCGCGCATCAACTTTTGATGGATCTAGCTAGTTGGATGCCCCTAGCATTTAACTGACCGTCACAATTGATTGCCGATTTCAACTCTTGATCTCTCAAGATTGATGCCCAGCATTAAATGCAACATTCAAGCATCGTTGATATGCCTTGATCAGAACTCTTTTGTAAAGGTTCACTTTGAGCTGCACTCTACAGTTGCATTTCTGGTGATGACGTCATTTTTTGATAGCATCTATATTGATGATTCATCTTTGATGAGCGTCATCTTTGGATGCATCTTATATTGATGATGTTCATCTGATGAATCGACTTTGATGGCTCATGTCTCTACGCTCTTATTAGAATAGAGGTTAATAATTAATTGTCTTCTCCTAGTTCATTAATTGGAGCACCAGTGGCGCCGCATGCGCCGTTCTCGCGCAAGACAACCAACGGCCGCAGGGCCGTTGACGCGCAGGTGCGGAATGCAGCGCGTCCCGCCTCCCGCGTTCCCCAGCCGCGCGTAATAGCTCGCCCGCCGCGTGCGCCCTGCTGGCGCAATATTTTCCGCGTAACCTCCGCCGCTTGCGCCCGCATGCGCAATAGGTCCGGCGGGACATCGAAAACTATACAGTATAACTAACCTAATAGAGTCATTCGTCGGTCATCATTTTATCTTCATACTTAAACATAATAATAATGCAAAAGCATTTCTTTTCAATATGTTTCCTCTCATTCTGCCTATTTATTTCATACTTAAATCACTATTTATTTCAAAACAGATTTATTCGAACGTCTAGACACTGTAAACTCATATACACCTATTATTTAAATACGATACATATATTTAGTTAACATTATTTTTTTACCTTAATTATCTTTTTTTACTCCATATTACTCTTTAATCTTATAAATTCTTTAAAACAAGTTGGTATGATAGCACAGAGAATATAAATATAAAAGAGAAGAGCGTGTATCGATAGAAAGTAATAAAGTGTAGGGTTCTTTTTACAGCGATAGAACTTGTACGAAATTTTTATTAAAGAAACAAGTTACCATTACAGTCACCTTATTGAAAAGAGTAAATTCGAGTAGAATGCAGAGAAGGTAGCTGTAACTTAATACCTAGCCGGGAGGTATCTAGCCCACTCTTTGTTTTTATGACCTTTATACTGCTTTATACATCATGTGTTACTGCGTTTAATCTCATGTTTTACGTGGTGTGCTTCAACTCATGATGTTTACTGTTTTAACTCATAATATTTAATCGTAGAGGATCACGATTAAGATACCTTAACAGCAGTAAATCAGTAATCTTATTATAGAGAAGTGTTGACCTAGCAAATATACTAGGGGTTGGAGTCATTGCTGTGTTGTTGTATTTAACTGCTTACTCGTGGGCTTTACTCAGGGTTTTACTATCAGTCTTTATTTCTATCGGTGTATTTTCTTTTACACTATATATTTCCTTAACATTACAGTACCTTCAAGCAGTAAATCAGCTAAATCAATACAGTAGGTGGTGACTTACCCAAGGGGTGGATTAAGTTATCAGCTTTTGTTTTAACTAGCTTCACTGCTTTACACGTATCTCAATTTGTTCTTTTACTGTTTGCTTTAATGTGTTAACTTTCTCGCTGTTTTACTGTTTAACTTTCTGCTTTACTGCTTTAACTTCATTATCATTTCGTATTAAATTTAGTTTTCTATATTTTGTTTCTAATACTTTTTATTTATTGGTTATTTATTATTTTTAATTTATTTTATTATTATTTTTATTATTTTTATTATTTTATTTTATTATTAATTATTTTCTTATTATTTTTATTATTTTCATTATTCGGCTTATTTTTTTATTTTTATTTTGTTATTACTTATACCTTAGGTTATTCTACTTTCATGGCCTATTGTTCTCATTTATTTAGAACACACATTCAACTATACAACTATACATAAAACTATATATCTTTACACACATTCACTATGCCACTTACATTCACTATGGGGAACTTACATTGCTACCCATAGATATTATTTACCTTATACGACACACTTACAGATTTACCTTAAACAGCGCAGATTACTTAACTCGACTCACGCCAGATTTGATGTCACTGCACAACGATTTTTAACTTACACGACCTTCGCAGAGTTAAATTCACATATATCACGTATAATTATTGAAAACAGTTTTATGTTTTAATTAAACATGTTACATTTTCCAATGTACGAATTTCAAGAAATAATATTGGTCTAATATAGTACTAAGACATTATTTCAAAGTTTTATTCTTTAAAATACTCTATAATCAACATCAATTCATTGGTATTCTTTGAACAAATTGACATTATTTATTTAAACTGTTATACTATTTTAGTTTATTTAAAATTTCTAATAACTATAATAGCTATCTATAAAGATAACTTGTACTAATCCCGGAAAATTGAAATTTTAAGTTAAAATATACATATATTTTATCATTACGCTTAAATGCACCGAATAAATCAGTAAGATTCAGTATAAGGGCTGAGCGACCTATGCGCGCTACTCTAGCCACTTGATGCGAAGCTATGCACTAGGCATGATTATGACCTGCTTCTGTTAGATTGACTTGCTTGTCTACATCATGCTTTAAGGCCATTGTATTATAGTATTAGTAAAATAAGACAAATAAGTTCTTTTGTATCAACATAACGTATAATTTATTAAAATCTCTTTTAAGGGCAAATGTCGGCTTCTCATACAATTTAAAAAGATACAATCGTATGGTGCACTACATTTAGGCATTTATATTATTTTACGGTGGATCTACGCGTTCGATGTTAAGCTAATCAAATAGTTCTATCAAAAGTTTTTCAAATAATGGTCGGATTCCTTTTTTGATTATATATTCTTATGGATACTATGTAACATTCGACATGATCCATAGACACAGATAGTATTGCATACAGGTGTAGAATGCAACACATATCAGTCCGGGCGCACGGCCTCCTTTAAACAGATACAAACTGAACTCTCTCTCCTTCTACCACTTGAGGACGTGGTAGGCCTATAACTTTACTTGAGATGCATAGATATAATAGAGGGAACAATGCGCTTTTTGTACTCCACGGGGTGTCGTGATTTCGACCTTAATTCAAGGGTAAAGGATTATATTGTGCACAACTCTGTCGTTTTGTTCGCTTGTACAAGATACGCGTGGTGCAAGTAACTCACGTTCGCCACAAAACCTAAATTTTAAGTCTTAATAACATTTAGGATCAACACGTAACGCTTTTTGTATACGCAGAGTCAGAATTAGCCTAGATACCACCCGAAGGAATCAAACGGCCAAGGGTAAGTTCCCAGGTATATACGTCGGCAAAAGAAAGCAGCATCGAGAATCAGCGTGTTCGTAGATTATTGAATTTATAAGATTGCTCGCCATCAAAATGAAACATGCTGGAACGGTAAGATCTTTTAAGCAGGTAAAAAGGAAATGTTCACCTTTCTGTGAGTGCCGCCAGAGTTCTTATCTCTATAGTGTACGTCGTATAGTGATTGGTGAGATTATTCAATCCAGTTTTAGAATCGTCTGTATGGTCACATTTAAAACAGGTTTGTTCGTTCTAAATCCCGAAGTAACTCCTGAACACTTTGGAGGCTACGTTTATTTATACTCTTTAACATAACATCAGGTTCTAGATTTTCTATTGGATTCAATAACTAGAGAAGCTTAAGCATCGCAAATCACGTGGTAGTGTAACTCAGCAGCGATAGTTGATGCAACGAGGGTAGCACCTGAGCAGTGCTCTCTAGAACGACATCGGGTGGAGTGTGGTAGATATCGACGGATGAGTAACTCTCATTAACTTACTAGTATATTATTAGAGTATTTAATTATAGTCAGTAAGTTTTGTATCCATTCATCCACTCGTTGCTGCGCTTCATTTATAGTCATTTGCTATTAGTCAATGCAATATCTGGCTTGCTAGCTTTTATATAAGAAGGCCGATTTCCTTTCTTTATTGAAGCATGTAAAGTAAACTGACTTATTAATAAAAATGTAATAGCTCCGAAGCCTCCAGGATTATTTGTCATATAGGATTATGAAAAAACTGGTGTTTTAGTTAATCCCTATATACGTAACAATTAACACACGTAAAATATTATTAAAATCTGTCTCGAGCCAAGACTTCATAGTATATCTTAACTAGATGACCTTACATATCGCAAACAGTAAAATATTATTAAATATAAAGTATAATAATTCTGATAAATTAATAATAGAATGAAGTAAAGGAGACACAGCGCTTATTAAATCTAGGAAAAATTAGTCTATATAATTAGCTATTAGTACGGATGAATATTTTTTTTTCTAATTCCAAGATTAAAATTTTTGTTTTAGTTTTTTTTTTTCCAGTGCAAAACAGTTTTTTCATGGGACAAACAAATTTTTTTTTTCAGTATCAAACTTTTTGGAACTTTAATTTTGTCAAATTTTTTCCCATAGTTTTTTTTTATCCAGCTTTTTTCCCAGTCTCTCTGGTTTATTAACCAAAATTTGAAGGCTTAGTTCCCAAGAGGAACTTATGCAATTGGTATAGTTCCTGGGTGGAACCTATATATCTCAAAAGCCAATAGATAAATGATGCATTTTAGTAACCATATTCTTGAGCACGCAATTCTCCTCCTTTCCTTAAACACATGAGATACTGTGAATTCCATAAAGTTTTAGGAAAATAGGTTTCCATTAGAGAAACGTAATTGTAGCTATAAGGAAACAATTGTTACCATACATATTAATCTTTCATATATGTATAGTAGTTTGTCAAATATATAAATATAATTTTTTTCCAATTATATTAAGAATTAAGAGTTAGTTGTGTAAACTTTTTATTTTTTTATTTTTCTATTTGCTTTAAAAATATAGAGTGAGAGAGAGAGAAGAGGAGACGAGAGAGAGAGAGAGAGAAGAGAGAGAGACGAGAGAGAGAGAGAGAGAGCACAGCAACGACACGCAAGAATGAGATAAGCAGAGAAAGAGAGAGAGAGAGAGAGAGAGAGAGAGAGAGAGAGAGAGAGAGAGAGAGAGAGAGAGAGAGAGAGAGAGATTGTTGATATAATGCTTAAGAATAGTTCATTATTAAACCATGTCTCTCCTTCCATAACAGATACCACGGCCCACACATTTATTTGTATTTTTGAAAAATGTTCGGTATGTTTCAACGTAGATATGACTTGGAGCCATCGGAGACATTTGTGTTTTAAAGTTGGGTCTTTTTTGAGGCGATTGTAACATGTTAGAATTTCCCGTCTTTTCCCCTTAATGTTAATCTAGATTAATATTGTTGTTTATAAAATGAGATGATGCTGTCAATGAATATATTTCGGGTTTAATAATCTTTACATAAAAAAATAAAAAAATAAAAGATAAAAACAAGATAATATATGATATATGAAAAGATAGGTCATAGCAGTTTCAGCGATAATTAAAATTATCAATACCTTTACCCATCCACTACATACCGTTACTTAATTGAGCTAATCATTACATAAAGCAATAGAATAAGATTTAATTTTCTTGAACTGAAATAGAGACACTGAATGAGAGAGAGTATAATAATAGTAATACTGGATAGGTTAGTAATAATAATAATAATAATAATACAATATAGGAAAATTTAATGCATGAAACATTTTATTTGCACTAGAGAAAAAATAAATAGCTAATAAAACTTACTCAAATATAAATTTTCAAAATTTAAATAATAATTATTAATAATATCAATAATCACTATAGCAACATTATAATAATACCTATATTATATGAAAATCATACAAGGATAACAATCAATAAAAAACAATAAAAAATAAGGAACTAATAATAATAATAATTAAACGTGCATCATATATATATAATATAATAGAAAATATACAACAAAATCAACCCAAGAACCATTTCTTTAATAAGTAATAATAAATAATCCAGTAAAATTTCCAACAATAGTGGCAAGTAAATGTAGCCTTGTCTACTCCTCACCTGAAAAGAAAGATAGTTTATCATAATTTTTGGTCTGTTGGTAGCAGTATTCGACAACCTGAAAAAAATAATAAACATAACAAATATAATAATAATAATAAAAAGCTCTTGTAAAAATAATATATATAATATGATATTGTTAAAATAAATATTTATATGTTAATTTATTTTTGAGAGAGAGAAATATCAACTCACAAAATAAAATAATAATGAATTAATCTCATAACGTTATGGTTTTATGATCATTATTTTAAGACAAATTATTTTTATTATCAGGTCTTGGCGAACATCAGTTCCTGAGTGTCTTTCTTGGTCTCTTGGTTCTTTTTCAACGAAATAGCTTTAATTACTAGAGACCCTGCTCAGAATTTGGAAGAAAGAGGTGATATGAATAACAAGTGATGTGAGACGAAGGACGGTGACAAGGGGAGAAGGAGTTGCATTAGTAATTTTTCTTATGTCCAATTATAGATATTGACGGATCAAAGCCATATATATTTGCAAATAAATCCTTGGGATTGCATATGAGTTGCACGAAAGCTCCGACAATCAACATTAAAAACGGAAACAATTCAAGTCTGGATAGGTAACAACATCGACACTTGATTATAGACAATAAAAATAGTGTGATGGGGAAATATCTCATATGCCAACGTAAAGAATAACACAATAACCCCAATCGTTCGAGTCAGGTTGCGATAATTATTAGCGAGCTGGTGTACGATATGGTAAAATGGAGTGAAGTTTAATAGTTAATTAGTAATAACGATTCCACCATAATAATAATAATAAAATAATATTAATTAAATATCAGAAGATATAATAATAAAAATGAATATATAAAACTCAAATTGATTAATGGGTGTTTGAGATATAATAATAACTATAGGTTAGATATAATACACCTAAGTATAATGTATATGAGAAAATCAACGAGATGGAGATGAATAATAATATATGAAATAATCAGATAATAAATAATAAATAATAATTAATATAAAATTAAAGGTTATGCGTTAAATTTAATGTTGAAGTAGAAATTATTATTGTAATGACATATGACTAATGATAGTGATGGACGGTGAGAGTAATTGTAAAATCAATCTGAATTAGTAGATATGTTAAATAAATATTAGAGTTATTCTGATAAAAAAGGGATGACTAACATAAATTTAATGAGTATGTTCCGTATATTGGAATGGCCGGTATATGATTGGCTTTCCCATCAAAAGGGCTGTTTAGGGGATAATAATAATTTTGGATATTTTATGTGAGAGGTATAAAGTTATATTGTGTCCACAATAATAATAATAATAAAATGTGTTCAACTCATAATCCTTAATAATAACCAAATAAATCAAATCCGATTATGTCTCAATGAATTAATAGATATTAGTTCGCTAGTGAGCGTTGAGATACAAAATAAATAAATACTCAATATAATGAATAATAATGAGATGACAGAAGAGACTCAACTTAATTTTTTATGTACGCTTGTCGAATAATTTTAACTGGCTAATTAATAATTATTAATAATAAAAAGACTTTTTTGAGTAAGATTAACTCAACTTTGTATAGATGAGTGATTTTGAGGTAGTAAGCATTATAAATTATTATATTATCTAAAAATAAAGAGGTTATAATAAAAAAATAAATGATTAATCATGTTAAGAGATGGGTATATCCCAGATGTAAATAAATAGTTTCTGGACGTTTTTCATATTTCTCTTTATGATTTTTACACAAGCCTGAGATTTATTTAACTAATGAATATTATTAATAGTGACACTCTATAGTGACCTAGGAGTGATAAGTTTACTTGTATATAACAGATATTGCAGAGGGGTGGGGGGGCCAAACTTTTATTACTGCCAACGTATCTATTAGTGTAAGAATCTGGTATTAAAGAGACCGTGTCCTTTTGAGAGGAAAGTACCGAGTTCGTGTGGGTATTAATCGAAGAGTAGTTCAATTATGTAGTTCTGTCTCTCTGTTTGGATGGTTTGACTTTTTAAGTAAACACACAGGTGTATATGATTTTGTGTTGTTTGGATTTTGGAGTGGAAGTCCGAAATTTGTGCCATAAATTAATGGAATATATGATATATTTACTCAATAATACATAAGTCTTAAAGAATGAATAATAAATAAATAATCAACCCTACATAATATTAAGTATTAGTGTTAGGGTATAAATGAATAACGGTGAGTGGTGGTAATATTTAATTTAGAGTAATAGAGGATATTGTTCGTATAATCTGGATTATGTAATGAGATAATTAAATAATTAATTAATAGAGAGTAATAATAATGAAATAAAGGTGATTACTATAAATAATAATAGTAAAATAATTCTATGTTTCTTGTAATTTGGGGGTTATGTGAGGTTATGTGTCAATGAAGTAATAATAATGAATGAATAGATAATATAATAATAATTAATAATAATAATTAATAATAATAATAATAATTAATAATAATAGATAATTAATAATAATAATATTGATAATAATAATGAATAATAATAACATAGAACAATGAATAACATAATTATAATCAATCAATGTCAAGGTTCAATAACAATTGAATTTGCAAAATGAACAATACTACATTATGTAATTTAGAATCATGCTAGAAATACAAATATTAATGAAGGTGGAGTACAGTCTTTTCTGGTAATATATATTATAATATGTGGGGGGGACGTAAATGAAATTAGTTAGAGTGGATCTACCTGATGGATGTAATGGTGTTCCCGTTGGTCCTTGTTTCTGTAGGCTCCATAGATAATCGGTGCCATGTGTGGACCGTGGTGGTGGTGTGTGTGTTTTTCGTGTATGTTGATGTTTAAAGGAGGTAAGTGAGACTTGGGTAATAGGAATGATTGAGCTTTTAAGTAGTATATATTCTGCGTCTTGTCTCCTTTGGTGTGATGATCCCAACTCCTGTAATATTTGATTGAGGCTTGACTTTATGAGTAATTATCCCATAATATTGATCATTGGATGTGGAATAATTTAAATATGTGTGATAATTGGGTTTGTGATGATTGTATGGGCCAAATTTTTTTTTGGTTGTGTGGTGGGTGGGTTTCAAAAGAGATATTATGGGGTTCCAATGTTAGTAGATTTAGCAGGGGGTAAGATGTTGGTGTTGGTTGATAGGTATTATGTTGTTAATAATTTAATATAGAGTGAGATGATATGGTGTTGGTATAAATTGTTAAATAATATATCTGATAGTTGAAATAATAATAATGGGTGTTGTGTTAGTGTTGGGTGTGGGTGAGAGTGTATATAATTGAATAGATAATAATAATATTATTTATTATTTATAAATGAATAATTTGATAATTATATATGTGGTTTGTTTCTTGGGACT
Organism: Trachelipus rathkii; assembly: GCA_015478945.1. Lineage (NCBI taxonomy): Eukaryota > Metazoa > Arthropoda > Malacostraca > Isopoda > Trachelipodidae > Trachelipus > Trachelipus rathkii. Next base: position 18,403 of record JABUQX010025856.1, read on the forward strand.
CATTTATCATTGTGATATATACATAACATGAATGTAATATATAATAATGGAATAATAATAATAATATAATAATAATAAATAATAATAATGTAATAACAACAATAACAAAAATAACCACAATAACAATAAATAAAAAAAACAATAATAATAAAGATAGATATAAAATAATCAATAATAACGAATTGTAACCAATACTATAGATAAGAATAAGAATAAAGAATAAGAATAAGATAAGAAATAAGAATAAGAATAAGAAAAGAATAAGAAATAAAGAATAAGAAATAAGATAAAAAATAAATAAGAAGGCAGAATACGTTCAAATCGTAAGATAAAGATATAGAATAAGATAAGAATAAGAATGAATAAGAATAAAAATTATAATGATAAGAGTAATAAAAATAAATTAACAGTAAATGATAAGACTACTACTAGTACGAACAGTTACAATAACATTGTAATGCAATAACCTATATAAGTTATGCTACTTAAGAATAAATATTCTACTACTAAAACGCAATACTAAACACAATTTTTGAAAAGAAGTAGTTGTTTATAATGGCTCTAAGGTAACAAACAACAAGGGACATTGGTGTTTATTATACTGGGACGCATTGGATGACGATTAGTGGTAAATTATAAATAATTATTTGACAACATAGATATCACGTATAATTAAAAATGATAACGCATAGATAATACCCAATAACAATAATACAATTTTCCACCTCAAACAACATATAGACGTAATAGAAGCAATAACAATTTAAAATAACAATGTCATTACTAGAGGTTAAACAACTATAATTTAACAATAACGAACTCACTACTAATTAAATATACACGATAGGGTGAAGGAGCAGTAATCTGATAATGATATTTGTAAATAAAAATAGAAGTATATCAGAAGAATCCAGCAATGTCAATACCCTATCTTTAGGTGGTGTAGTAATTCTAATTTTGTCATGACAGAAAGTGATATAAAAATAATAATAATTGAATATTAATAATGTAAATAATATATCATAATTATAATAATAAATAATAATCACATAAGATGCACTTTAACATGATTATTCCATATATTATAATAATAATGAGATATTAATTGTAATAATAGAGAATGAGATAGAGTATATTCAATAAATTGTTTTATTTACTACACGTAATATAAATTGGAAAGGAATATGAATGGAATAAAATATATTTAATAATATATAAAAAAAATCATTACCAAGTTAATTATACATGGAATAATTGTTATATAGCGGAAACAAAATAATGTTTAACAAAATGAAACCCATCCATAGGATTTGTAAGTAGAAGTAATATTTTATTATATTTTTCTAAATAGCAATTTAATATTCCCACGTGCAGTAAATTTATATATTATCCATATATTATTAAGAAAAATAATAACTATAATAATGTAATATAATAACTAAAAATAATTAAATGATAAGCAAAAATAAATAATAACTTAATAAGTAATTTATAATAAATAATAATTATAATATAATAATATAATAATATAATAATATATGGTTTTAATGTAATAATCCCAAAGTAACAAAAATATAAAATAATAATAAATAATAATAAAATAAAATTAATAAATAATGAATATAATAATTAATAATAATAATAATAATAATAATACATATAATAATAATAATATAATAATAATAATAATGAATAATGAAGAATAACAATAATATTATAAATAATAAATAATAATAGTTATAATAAAAATTAAATCTGTTTCCTGATTATTATATTCTTGACTAATAAAATAAATTTATCTTAATAATATTAAGACTCTGAATCAAAATTTTATATATAAATAATAAATAAATCTAATAATAATAATAATATAATAATAATATATAATATAATATAATACTAAATAGTTAATAATAATAAACATAACAAGTATATAAGTAAATGAATATAATATTATATAATACATAATAAATAATTCACCATACTATGAATCTAGTACCAATCAATAATAAAACTAGAGGAATTAATTATTAATATATAATAATAATAATAATAATAATAATATAATAATATAATAATAATAATAATAAATTAATATTATAATAATAGCTACACCAATTAACAATTGATAATTACATGCATTATATTAACATATTATAATATATTAAATAATATAATTACTATTATAATTATAATAATTACAATAATAAAATATAATAATAATAATAATCTAAATAATAATAAATAAATAATAATAAATATAATAATATAATAATATATAATAATTAATATATAATAATAATAATAATAATAATAATAATATAATAATAATATAATAAATAATAATTAAATAATAATAAATGATAATAAATAATAAATAATAATAATTTATAATAAATATAATAGACAATTAATTTTGATAACTTCGTTATGGGGCCGTTAACAGCCTTGAAATATAACTCGGATCTATTATTTCGACAATTTTTGGGCAGACTCAAAGGTTCCTCTGTGTATTGGTACCCCCGAAATTAATTGGACAAAGACTGTTTTCATGTTCAGATTTACTTTTCCTACCCTCCTGACAACAATGAAATAAAATCTTTTTAAAATTTTAGATTTAAAATGATATAATTCGTTACACCCTACTTTATAATACCTTTTCTCTCTGGAGGGAGAGGGGGATGTGTAAATGATCGTTGGAGACACTTTAAATACTTTTACAACAAGAGGTTTATAAATGAATAAATTAAACAATATTCATAACTGATATTATAAATGTTAGAAATAACTAAAGATGTAATTAATAAAATAATTGATTAAAAAAAATAAAGAATTAAAAGAGAAACATTCTTGAAGTGGAAGACTGAGGCTTCAAAGGCTATAACACTATTTAATTAAAAAAAAAACAAGTGAATAAAGGTATTGAAGTCTAAACGTGAGCATTAGATATCAGTATCACGTGTTCTAACACCAAAAATTAAAATACAATAACAACATAAGACTTATAAGACAACACAGTACAGCACACAAATTCTCATTAAACAATACATACAAATATATATAATATATATATATATATATAATATAGATATATAAAGTATATATGACTATTTATAAATTATGATTATGTAAATGATATATGGTATATATATATATGCTATTGTATATCATAAATGCCATATTTATATATATTATTATATATAATAATAAATATAATATATATAATAAATCTCATTATTAAAAATAAAACTATTTATACTTTTTAAATATATTTAGAATACATTTAGAATAATTCAAAAACGACATTTAAATTAATAAGTATATATAGTAATTATATAATAAATATAAGTATATATTATATAATATATGTGTAATAAAGTAATATTAATAAATAGGAAATCACAATGATGTGAGTAAATTTAATAATGTAATAGAAATATTGAACCAGACATGATTGTATATATATAATATTATATATATATATATATATATATTATAATATATATATAGATATATAAATGAGTTTTCTATATAATTATTATGAAAATAAATATTTTACATAGTATAATAATATACAGTCTGAATTATTTGAATTAAGTTAAAATATATATATTTCTATAATATATATATATATATATTTCTATTGTATTTATATATAAAAATAAGTTTGATGTTATTTATGTATATTTTTTTTTCTAAACTGGCTTTTGCCAGATTGTTTTGTTATGAAAATGATTTTTTGTTTTTGGGAATGAAAATTTGAGAATTATATTATACATATATTTACATAAATATTATATAAACGTTATATAATTTATATATATATTTATTATTAGTTATATATATATATTTATTACTAATATATTCCATATGTTTTTTTATAATTTTACATATATTTAAATAGTATTGATGGTGACAATATTAGATATATTATATAGACTTACATAATCATGATATTATTCCAGGAAGATTAATGATTTTTCCTTTCCTGCTAACAATATAATTTAATTTTTAAGAAACGAAGCCTAAAAAAGAAAAAAAAAGGTATTTAAATTTAGGTCTAAAATTAGCAAATATTCATTGTAATAATAGTGACAACTAATGTTAAATGAAAGTTGTTACTTATTTATCCTGAAAAAATCAGTGTTCGAATAACCCCAATATTTTGCCATGTTCGAACCAGGATCTCTACAAAATTAATTTGTTGAATAGCAGCTGAGATTCACTAAGGCTGCTTTTTTAGATTCACCTAATGTCTTTGTGTGTCACCTGAGGATGTGTACACATCTTCCCCTTTTGACGAATAATTCCAAAGGAAAAAATTAACAAGGTGTGATGTGGGGGATATAACTACTATGAAACGACGGGTTAAGGGATGTCTTGGTAA
>JABUQX010025857.1:0-17500 GCA_015478945.1 Trachelipus rathkii
CTTGTTTATGTGACGTCAAATTTTAATAGATATCTCTTAATTAATCTCTCTTACTCATACCATATTTATTTTCCTATGAACAGTTTACTTCTAAAACTCTTTCCTTGATGCAATTAGAGCTTAATTGTAGCTAAGTCTTGTTGCTTGACGTTAAGGACGAGCTTGTTTCCATATTTGGGTTTTTTGGTATGTGAAACTTATCATTGAATATTGCAATCTTCAGTTATGATAATTGCCATATTTCTTTTCTTTTTTAGTATTCGTTTTTCAATCAAGATGGTTTGACGTAGATATATTTCCTTAAATCATTATTTCTGTCTTATATGCGTTCTATAGGTTACTAATTGATACAAATTTAGCAAGCGGTTTTAATGCAATTGTAGATATATTTTGAAATACTGTTTAGTATATCAGTTGATAAGATTGTTTAAGTCGTATACCTTATTTTCATTAGCTCATTATTCTAATTTGTTATTATCAGAGATCTGTACTCATCTACCTTTAACTGTTTTTCGTTAGTCATTCGTCGGTTCTCAATCTTATACGGCAACACTGATCCCCAGCCTGTCAACTTGGTAATTGACTTATGGAATCTTTGTTAATTTGTTTGGATGTTAATTTTGATTTTTTTCTTACTGCTTATCATTATTATGTTCGGTAGTAACATATATCTGAAGTTACAATAATTAGATTTTCTAGAGCAGTTATAATTTTCCTTTGTATTCTTTACCAGCCTTTTTTTCTTTGGTTTTTTGATAATTCTTTGTGCATTTAATAAAGGAGATGAGTGGTTTGAGTGGTACATTGAGAATGAGCATTTTTTTGTGAATACGTTATTTAACCACAGCCCAAGGCATCTGCGGACGAAGAAAATTCAAAATCTCTTGTGGAAGTGGTACTATAACATGTATAGATCTGATGTTTCATTATTTCGTTGGGGCATGGTGTAAATTATTTTTAGTATATCTATTTTTATGAAGTTTCCTTTAATTGCATTTTAATTTCTTTTTTTATATACAAGAGATGTCCTGTAGCATCACAACTTTTATGATACACATAATGATGCTCAAAAGGACGCACTAAATTAACTCTATGATGAGGAAGATTATTCATTTTTGGATAATTTTATAATTGTTATGGGTTAATTATTTTCTGTTAAATTTTATTGTGAAACTAGATAAGCAGTGCTGACATTCTTTCGCACTTTCTTCTTAGGGCATTCGCTCTGCCTGGCCTTTGGGTTTAACTTCTCCTTTCTGTTGTTGGTTTCGCAGAAGCCATGAGATCTCCACTGTGATATTTTTCGATTAGTGGTTTTCTTTCTTTGTAACCACTTCTCAAGTGTGCCATTCTATAGAATGAATAAAATCTCTTCATGAATTAATCTTTATAGTTGAGTCTTATGAGTTCCTTGTCCAATGAAGAATTGGATTTAATCTACATATCTAATTCCAATTATGTATATTCTTTTATATATTTTCTTTTTTCAAAGTGTCTTTAGGCAATTTTTCATCTGCTTTGCTGCATCGGATTGAGTTTGCCTTTATTATCATTACTAAATGTAATTATATAATTAAGTGGATTTAATACCCTTAGGGTCAGTAATGGAATGTCTTTACATCCTTTTTTTTAGGTTTATTTTGGAGAATCTAAGATCTATTCTCTTTGAATAATGTTCTTCAATTTGACTGGTCTTGATTATCTTCTATTCAATCGTATCAATAGATAGTTATGGGTTCTTTCTGATACACAATCTTCAACTCTATGTCCCCTTACTTACTCCTTGCTATATTTATGTTCTTTTCGAAGTTTTGAGAATATTATTTGAAGTTATTACCTCTATTTATATTAATGCTTATGTCAGCAATCTTGAATAACTTTAAAATGGTAATAAATAGACTGAGTAGTTTCTTACTATTTTGTACAGATCTGTGTGACACTTGTTTAATGTTCTTTTCGCTTATTGGTCTCTCAGTACAAATCATTTTTTTAAGTTTTAACTATAGGTCCGATTATAGTATATATTGATTCTATAGAAGAATCCAATTGAAGTCGATCTATTAAGTTTGCCATAAATAGTGTTTAATTTTTTGAAAATAGTAATTCGTTATGAGGTTGTATGGTCAACTATTCACTATATTGACTTTTTCCCATAGAACTAAATTTTAATCAGCAGTAATTGATGCTGCCTCTGCATTAATAGTTATAATAATTATGATTATCTGTGTTCATATCTGCTTGTTTAACTTGATTTTTGATTTTTGATAAATTTCTTTGAGCCTATTGTTTATCAAAAATTATTATTTTTTTTCTTTTTGCTTATTTTCGTGACTCTCTTTTTCAAGTTGTTGTAACCTTATGAAAGAACTTTCTTTTGATGGCATTTTCTACAAAGACCTTATTGATTAGCTTTTGAATCTGACATATGTGCAGAATTTATGATACATATTGGCTTTGATATAACACTTTGAAAAATAAGCATACATTCCAGAGCAACAACTAGCAAGGAGGCGCAAAGGCCCAATTGAGGGGGACACCTTGGCCTTTGAAAAATATTAAATGCTAGAACCTTGAACCCTATACTAATAAACTGCAATCGCATAACAGATGTGAAGCATCACAAATACGAATAAAGAGTTTGAGGCTAGAAGGTGGAGGATAATGGCAGCAACCTTTCATATTCAGATTTATGTAATTTATTTAATTCTAAACATAGAGAAGACCAGGAAACTAAAACATCACGGCAAGGACCTTTTCATCCCAATTGAGACCCTAATTGCCATAATTTCCTAATTAATATCCGACTTCTAAAGTTAGCAGTGTAAAAAGAATATTTAAAAGGGTCAAAACCCTTGGACATCAGTAGATTAACAACCAATCTTTTTGGTATTTTCATGCAAGTCATCTTACTGTATAAAATTTTGCTGTTTAACTTATCTGTTAAGAGGATAAACAGGATATCCAAGAACCTTATCCTTAGATTCTTGATGTTGAACCATTCTACCCTCTTCTTCCATAAGCAGCTCTTAATTGATCATTATTAGATGTCCCAACCGTTCTATAGATGGAAACCACGCATCTTCCATCGCTTTGCTTGCATTCATGGATAAACAGTTTCCTGTAAATGCTGTTGTATCGTTTGCAACTAATTATATGAAATTCCACATTCAAAAAAAATTATTCATAGAATCTGAGTACATGCATCATCCTTATTACAAAGACTGACATGATGCTTGCATGATATAATTGAGACTGAAAGGTGAGGATGTGAAACAAAAAACAATGGTTAAGTATCGATAAGTGTCCTTCTAATGCCAATTATTTCTCCGCCAAAAAGCAATAGCATTGGCGGTCTTCGATAGATTTTAACTTAATTCTGAAGGAAGGCTTAAGCTTTATATTCTGATAGCATAACATCTGATTTGATCTGGAACCGGGATAATGTCCTAATAATGGAAGACATAAGATCTTGTCCAGTATAGGCTGCCTCATTTAGAGATGGTAAAAAGTTAGTTTTAAGAGAACAGTTAAGGCAGCAGACCTAACCTTTTGTTGCATATTGTTCATTATAGTGTGCAAGTTTGATAATCAGGTCTGTGAGGACACGCCAATATAATTTTATATTCAGGAGGGAGATAAAAATTAACGTTCTGTACTAACATCATGCTGATGCGTGTGCGTTTGATATCAATCATACTACAACTAAAATCTTTTCTTTGCCTTTCACTTTTTCATATACTCGATTAATTATCTGATGAGCATATCTTATAGTTGCGGGGGCAACAAGGGAAGTTTTATGCTTCAATCAGTGGAAGATCTATATGTAATATGTTCCATCTTTGAACTCTATAACACCTTTGAATTGTTTGAATCGGTTTCCCATCCACTTAAGTTATAAGAATATTTGCATACCTCAAGTATTCATTGAATCCAATTTGAACATGTTTTTTAATCCTTGTTCTACCTCTGAATTACTTAGGATATACTTATAAGGATTAAATAAGAAATGTACAGGGTTAAGAATTGCATTAACCAAAAGTTATGGTTAACCTGGCAAGTGAATTTTTTGATTTTGTAACATGATTATGATTTTGAACAATTGATGGTGGATTTGAAACTCTTAATTTGATTATTGTATATAAAATTAGTTAATAATTTACCAAGTGGAATAATCGATCCATGTCCGAGTTAACTCTAAAAGCAGAAGCAACTAATAAATTTATCAATTCTAAGTTGAGGGAAATACTTCTATATCAATGACTATTAGGGGCAATCCAAATAAAAAATGGCGTTATAGATCTCTTTATACCAGAAGTGCAGCCAATTTGTAAGATTATTTCTTAAATTAATTAGAGGCTGATCTACGAACTTAATCTCAATAACTAATTGAAGATCTCAGTCAACCAAGAGAGGAAGGGTGAAACAAGACTGGTCCATATATTATATATATATATATAATATTTATTATATATATATATATTATAGTATATTATTAATATGTATATATATATATAATATAGTATTATCTATTAGTATTATATATATATATATATATAATATATATTATAATATATAATTATTATATAATATATTATATGTATAGTATAGGATGACTTGGCTATTGTGGTGCTTGCTTTTATGAGGGGCAAGCACCCTATATAAGATCGATGATGGTAATTTAAATATCCATATTTTGAATGAGGTATTTATTTCACATATATAGATTATAATTAATGAAAGTAAAGAAGTCACAAAAGTCCCTTCTGTTAAGATACTCTTTCTTCGTAGCGACTTAGTAGTCCACGGACTTTCAGCGCGTTTACGCGCCCGAACCGCCTTCGGCTGACTCTTTCTTTTTAGCGAAAATTTGTGATCGAAAATCGGAGTCGCAGCCCTTCCTTGAAATTTACCTCTCTTGCCTAAAGCTGCGTTTTTAAGTTTGGAGAAGTTCTGGAGATAGTATCTTGAATGAGATCTATTTCTTCTGACTCTTTTTATTGATGAATTTTTATCTGACTGAAGAGTATCTCAACAGGACGGGTTATATATTATCTTCATTTCGACTTATGATAAAATTTTGGTCGCGCAAATCTTAGGTATAAAAGTACACCATAAAATTAAAAATTTTTACAAAAGTTATAATGGAGTGCTACTTATATACCTGCGCAAACACGGAGTGAGAAAGTAATGGTTATAATAATTATCAGAATGATATAAAAATGAACCTTTAATTCCAAATGTATTCATATTTGGGGGTATTTGACAATGCGCCTAAACATATTGTCATTTTCAAAAGGTAAAAATAATAACTAAAATACATAAAGTTAAAGTACTTTCAAATGCAAACATATCTAATTATGTCCAAAGACATAAGTAAACATACAAACATTTGAAGGCAAAAATAGTATACATGAAATGTAAAGAACTATTCAAGATAGCAGAGCATAGCTGGTTATCACGCGCAAGAATCTAAACATACTATTACAAATATTTGAATACATAAAAATTACAATAACTCTATATAATACACGAAAATAAAAGGTGGCATTTAAACAGCAAGCATATTTGGTTATATCGTTAGATATAAACAAACATACAAACATTTAAATGTATAAAAGTAGCAAAATATGTTAATACATTAATTCTTGTATAATGGAACAATTGAGTTTTGAGCGAGAAGTCATCAGTCAGCTCTCACACAGACTGGTCCACATCTGATCGAACCGTTGAATCGCAAGAAAGGTCGCAGTATAGAGGCGTTTCTAATGGTATGCCATGATTGATGCAATGCGCAGCAGTTTCAAGAGCTGAAGTTTACGAAAGAAACATTGGCGTGAAACATAATGTAGAGGCGAAGTTAGCTTGAATTTAGTCGCTTTAGGAAAATTTCTTCATACATAAGGGAGCGGTCACAGAAACCATTTAGAATTCGAAAAGGAAATTCAAAGTTCGTAGTTGGAATCCAAAAATGATTTCCGCCCATAATCCAAGCTTAAAATGATGTAAGAAATCCATACCGTAACGGAAGTTAATATGTAGAGGCGAAGTTGCTTGACTTTTTTGGATCCTTTATTTGAAAAATTTCTTCATACATAAAGGGAGCGGTCACAGAACGATTTAGAATTAATAAAGGAATCAGAGTTCGTAGTAGAACCTAAAAATAAGTTTCTGGCCCATAATCCAACTTGAAAATGATGAAAGAATCCATACGTAAAAGGAAGTTTGCTATGTTCTGACGATGAATATTCGAAACTGTGAACTAGTTGTGAACAAGATGAATACGCATACATCCAAAAATTAATTAAAAATGAAAATTGAAGTTCGTGTCGATAATGTTCAGTTGCTTGAGTCATCTTCTCGAGTGTTCTGAATTGAGAATTTTAGTATTATTGTATTTTTTCTTTTACTTCATTGTTTGTTTTTCTTTGATTTTCAGAAGGTGCTGATTGAAGATTCTGGGTGTTTTTCTCCGGGTTCACCAATTATATAGGGATGACTTGCTATTGTGGTGGCTTCTTTTATGAGCAAGCACCCTATATAAGAGGATGAGTGATGGTAATAATATCCATATTTGAATGAGGTATTTAATTCAACATAAATAAAAGATATTCAATGAAAGTAAAGAAGTAACAAAAGTCCCTTCTGTTGAGATACTCTTTCTTCGTAGGCGAATTAGTATTCACGGACTTTCCAGCGCGTTTACCACCCTTGCCTTACTCTTCTTTTTAGCGAAAATTTGTGATCGAAAATCGGAGTCGCAGCCCTTTCTTGAAATTTCCCTCTCTTGCCGAAAGCTGGCGTTTTTAAATTTGGAAGGAATGTTTCTGGGCGAAGTATGCTTGAGTGAAATCATTTCTTCTGACTCTTTTTATTGATGGAATTTTAATCTGACTGAACAGTATCTGAATAGGACCGATATATATATTATGTCATTTCGACTTATGCTAAAATTTTGGTTGCGCAAATCTTAGCATAAGTACGAACATAAATTAAAATTTTTACAAAGTTATAATGGAGTGCTACATATACATCAAAAACAGTCTCTTTCAAACTGCGGGTGGTAACACCTAATAGGGTTTTTTATTATCGTATTGAGTACTTTGATGATTCTCTACAGATATATTGAGTTTGTCAATGCACTCTTTTAGAAAGGTAGGACCTCTGTGTGTGAGCCACAGTCGACTAAGCATCGAACTGAAGGCCGAAACTTTACTCTACCAATCCTTAAAAGTAACTTGATTTCAACAATATAAATTGTTGGTCTTTTGGTAAACCTAAGACATACATTTGTGAAGAGTGGATACTTTTCCTTTGTTAGGCAAAGAGGCTAAGTAAATATGACTTCTTTTATTGGCATAAGCTTGGCAACTGAAAGAAAGTTGCTCCTCAAGTCCAGGACACTGATTTGTAGCATGTTTAGTACTTGAACATTTGGGACATAGATTTATTTCATTACACCTTTTAATTCTTAATTCATACGTTTGATAAACATTGCAATTGGTCATCACATGACCTTGGGATGAACAAAACTTACATGATTTTGAATAACTTTTGATTTTAGAAGTGGAAGAATCAATACTATGAGAAGCTTCATTTCCATCAACTTCATTAGTATGAGTTTTGAAAATTCTGCAAAGCAGAATTGGAGTCAGGCCTATTATTAGATTTTAAGGACATTTGTCCTTTGACTTTCATTATTTTTAAATTGATAATTATGCTTATCCGAAGTAATTATTTTTTTAAATTTCGAATAAATATTATGGGGAGGAACCTGATGGAAATTTTGACCTTTATTATGATTTGACGTTTTAATTAACAATATTTTTTTTATCACTTAATTGTAATTGTTAAATATTTGATTTAAATCAGGGTAATTGGTATTCAACTTGCGAGTATTTCCTTTACTACCACATTAGGTAATTTTGATAAAACTATGTGGCTAAGTGCTGCTAATCCTGTAGACTCCTCAAGATATTTGAGGTTATTATACTCTCAAGTTCATATATTAATGTTCTGATATCATTTAAGTAAACCCTGGTTTTAAGTTGATTATTTTTTTAATGATTTCATCAATGAGAAAATTTTCATCTAAAAATTCTTTATCTGAGTAATAGGCGTTTTCAATATTCCTATCGATTTAAAATGCTGTATAGGAAACCTACTAATATCCAGAATTAATCTAAGTGTTGAATCGTCTTGACCTTTGCTTAATCACTAGTCCTTTTGCTGTAAATACAATTTTCAAGCACGTTGGCAATTCTCACCACAATCTGATAGCTCTAAATTAGAATGCTTACTCATCAGCAAGTCTAGCTTATCAAAAACTTATTCAATTTTTTTTTCTTCAATTGCAACTTAATTTTGATTTCGCGTTTATTGTTTTTTAGTTATGATTAAGTACTAAGTTTCTCATTATGAAACCTCAGGAATGAGGGAAACAACTTCAATTATTACTTATATATTTTTAATTACGATATTTGTATCCTTTTGTTTTATATCTTTTAACAAGGACTCTACTTCCCCTACAAGATATTTTACATAAACTGCATCTTTATTCTTATATTATTATCTGTAGGCCTACTCACTATCTGACTAAGATAAATATCTACTTGTGGCGCTTGAGGAGTGAAATGGCTTAACTCATAGGCATTAGATTTTTTATTAACTTTATCAAGAAGTGCTTGTAATCTCTGGGTCAGACATTCTTTTCGGCGAATTGGGCTAGAATGACCATAAGGACAAATGAATACCTTTGAAGAAAGATGAAAAGAAAGATGGCCTACCACCATTTACAAGACTATTTGATTGAAATTTTAAAAAGGTCTAGAAGAGCAAAAGAAACTAAAATTTTGAAGTTGAAATGTGATCTAGGCCCTACAAGGCCTGTTTGAGCTTGAATTTTTTAAGGAAAACACTGATAAGTGGAATGGTTAGGGCAATGATGGCATTTGCTTTCTCTAACCTCTCATGCGCAAATTTTGAATTAAATAATCTAGGACTGGTAACTAAACTTAGAAGCAGAACACGTCCAATAGGGGCTAGTCTCATAGCCCATGTGGGCTTCTACGGTCTCTAATTTTTCTATATGTATCAAGATATAACCTATATTTTAAGTTAATTTTGTAGCTATAATTACTGAAGCACAAAATTCATGAGACTGCTATAAGCCTCGAGCTTGGCTAGATTATAATTTGCAATTGTGATAGGCACGAGTTTTAAAGAACTTGCAACAAACCCTTCGTTGAGACCCAATATAGTATTACACAATTAACGAAAAATTAATCTAAAGCAGAATTAAATTAATGAACAATAATCTTTTCATTTTGAATGACTAAAAAATAATATATATGTACAATGTTATACTGCTAAGTCTGACCTCGACTTTGTTGGCTTTCAAAGAATCTTATGCTGTCTTTGAGGAAGGTCCTTTGGTAGCCCCTATAAGATAACTGCAGCCTTGTGTGGCTTGGTAAATATAGCAATTACATTAGCTCATTAGAGGTAACTTGATTGGTGAGTAGAAAGGTAAAGATAATAGAGATAGGTTGAATAGTAAAAATATTTGAAAAGAAAAATTAAGAAATGATAATGTCATCCATATCTTTAGCATTTTTGATTATTAAATTTGATTTTCACAAACGCGACAAATTAGGACCGCTCCTTAAGTCAGAAGTTGAACCCCTGCATTGTTTTGCATCTAGTGGAATTCTTGCAATTCATAACCCTAATATTGACAAAGTACAATTCGCACTAAATAGATATAAGATACAATAGGCTATATTAGTTGATGTCATATTGACTTTTTTATATCTTAGCCTCCAATAACGGGTGCTAATACCTCATTAAAATAGACGAAACGAATAAGTGAAAGTAATAATAGTTTTTATTATCCTAAATAATAACTAGAATAGAAGAGATATATATGTAGAAGTATATAATAGTTTTTATAATTTTGTTCCCAATTAAGCAATTGCCACGCTCATACAATTTCCATTATTGAAACTAAAAAATAATATATATATTTTAACAATTGTGTATCTATGTAGTCTTATCTTGAATTTGTTGTTTTTTAAAGATTTTGCTCTTTGAGATAGTTCTTGTAGCCTTAAGATAACTCAGCCGGAACTTTTTTTGCGGGAGTGATGGTATAAAAACTATTATATACTTCCACATATATATATATCTCTCTTTTATTTTGGTTTTATTTTAGGATATAAAAACTCATATATGCTTCAACTTAAATTATTTTAGTGGATTTTGTACTTTGCCAATATTGGGTATAATTGTTACAGAATTCACTAGACGCCAAAAAACAATAAGGTTCATTACTGATTCAATAACGGTCCTAATTGTTGCGCTTGTGAAAATCATAATTAATAATCAAAATGTTAAGGTATGGAGCATGGGCGTAGGCAGGATTTCATTTAAGGGGGGGCAAAGGTTGATATATATATATATATATATATATATATATATATATATATATATATATATTATATATTTTCATATATAATATATTATATATATGTATATATTATATATATATATATTATAATATACTTATATCGATATATATATATATTGCTTTGACGCAAAACAGATATTTACACACAGCTAGTTGATTTCAAGCCAATATGAAAATGAAAACACATTAAAACTCTTTAGAAAAAATGTACGGTAAGTTTATAATACGTTAGTAATTCGTAATTACTACTTCATTATCTATCGATTGATGTATCTTTTTCAGCTTTTCTACTAATAAACCCTCAGAAACGTCGTCTGGCAAACATATAAGGTTCATTTTCAAATTCTTTTCAAATATTTCAACTATCAACCTATCTCTATTCTCTTTGCTTTATACCAATCAATTTACCTACTAGGTTTAATGTAAGTGCTAATTGACTAAAGCCTCTATCTACTTATCTGAACTGTGAATCTCCAACCAGTAACGCTCTAGTCTTCCTTTAGAGAGTTTAAACGACTTTGCCCAACTCTCTGATAAAGACTCTCCATCAGGAATTAATAAGTAGTACGAACACTTTAAGGAGACCAAAAGTTGACGACATTTTAGCTGTAATTTTTAGGGTCTTTCTAGATTATTTTTTATAGCACGGTACACGAATTTTCGTAAATAATCCGACCTTGAGACGGATATAGATAAAAAAGTTCAAGTTCATATTTTTTTATCGCAATAAAAGCGAGCTATTCTTCTATTTTGATGTTTCCTTAATAAATTAAAATTTTAAGAGTTTGAAGGAATTAAATAATGAAAAAAACGTTGATAATGTTACCAGTTAAAATATAAGTTTGGTCATTGTTTTTTTGGATTTTGATTTAATATAGCCTAAGTTCGGAGGGGAGAGATCACAGATCAGTAAGAGTTCGATTTTTCAGTTTCGTTCATTTTAAATAATTTTGACACCCAAAAAATTAAGCCTAACCAGTTCATTAGCACATAAAAAAAACATTTAATTCCACAGTGAATTATTTTTAAAATTATTTTGCGGCAGAATTAACTTGTAGATGACCTTCACCAGTCACTTTCCAGTAACCTACCTTAATTCTTTGTGAATTTTATATTTTAAAGAATTTGTTGTACAAGTAGTATGTGTTATGGGGTGTTGTCTAGTCTCATTAACATGAAAACTATAAACATTTAATGTCCAAAAATTTTATAAAATTTGAATTTTTTTTTTATTGATTTTCTTATATTTTATATATAGTTCCAATAAAATTATAAAAAAATAATGTTAGGAAAATCAACAATTATGGGTAATAGTTTGGAAAAAGGTAATCCTATTAGATATTTATATTTTTTGAAAAGATAATCGATTTATAATTTTCTCATCAAAGAATGTGTTCGAATTCAATCGATATTAAAAATATAAATAAATTAGTGTTTTATATATAGGGGGCCTTTATATATATATATATATATAATATAATTATAGTATATATGCTTTTTGCATATATATTTTATACATATATGTAATGTATTATTTGCTTTCTATGATTATTGTTATGTGGTTTTTTGTATTATAGTTTAGGATTTTCTTTGGTTTTTTTTTTTATTTCATATTTTTTATTTTTTTTTATTTTCTTGTCATGTTTTTAGCTATCCGAACTTTCTCATATAGTTTTCAAGTGGTTAACGTTTTAATTGAAAACTCTAACCAGCTATTCACTAAAAGAAAATATGAATGGAAGGGGGTTTTCAGGCCCCTTGCCAACGGCGAAGAGAACTTTGAAGAATTTTTCTTCATATGAATTCGACTATTTCGAAAAAAACGGCAGCTTCACTTTCTTAAATATTTAATATTTATAGCAAGCAAGGTTAGAAATATCTGATTGTGTAATTTTGTTTCTGATATTCCGATTAAAATGCCAAAAAGAAATTGTGGCCAAAAAGAAATTGTTAGCTCCATCGTCGAATTCTATAGATAAAAATTAATTGAACATAATTCAAAGCTTTTCAAAAACAATCAGAAGGCAAAATAATTTTTTTCCTTCTTTAGATAATTACTTTATTAATTTAGGACGCATTGACATAGTTCTCTTATGAAAATACTGTTCTCATTAAGACACTTTTAAACAACCTTCTCATATTTTAAATCCTAATTTAAACAGTCTATCAGATTTTCCTTCTATTCAATTTCCTTCCTAGAAATTCTTTTTCCTTCTTTATCTTCTCTTTTTTCCTTTCTCTTTATTTTTTATGCATCCTTACTTAATGAAAATTAATCATATATTATATATATATATATTATAATATATATATACCCGTAAAACGGGGGTAATTCGGTCCATGTGGGGCAATTCGGACCACGTGGGGCATTTCGGTCCAGGCTCAAAATGGCCTATACGATGTAAAATATTTCTTTAACGATGTAAAATATAATGTGATTTTATGTTGTAGGTATTAATTTTTTATGAATCCTTTAATTTAAGTCGCAGTGAATTTTGTGATTTTTTTTTCTTTTTCTGAGGGCACTATATAAATCGGGTAAATTCTTAGGCTATATGCTAAAATCATAGAGGTAAAATATTGTACTTACATTATTGTACCCATAAATATAGTACTTAAAATAGTTCATAACCTTAATACCATCGTTGGAGTCAATTACTGGCAAGAGGTAAATTGTTTTTATTAATAAAAATTGTAACTGGGGCTAATTCGGTCCAGGTTTAAAACTTTTGCGTGGGGCAATTCGGTCGTCCACATTGAAATCTTCATTAAATTAAATTTTTAATACTCTTTTACAAAAAGATTTAGGTTATAATGTTTAAATCAATTTTTGACCACTTTTACAGCAAGATAGGTAGGTAAGTTTCCGCATAGGCCTAATTAACTTGTACAGATTTTTTCAGCAGATGGTTCACACTACCGCAAAAGAACAACGCAGGGATCAAAGGGATATCTTTGCTGATGATGTTGCCAGACCCTTAAGCAGTTTTCGTTCTTGCATTGGTTCCTACGAAACGTAATATCCAAAACGCTCGAGTTTGCATTCGTTTTTGTCAAACAGCGTTTGGTCAGTTCGTTTTTGTTCAAACAGCGCAGTCGTAAAAGAAACGCTCCACAAACGTAAAGAATTTCCTTAAATTCTGTGTAATATAAAATAAAAGAATTGCAACCTTACAGAATTTTTTACATTACAGTTCGTTTTTTGTCAAACAGCGCAAAATCGTATAAAAAAATGCTCACGCAAACGTAAAGAATTAACCTTAATTCTGTTGTAATATTAGAATACAAAAGAATTTAAGGAAATCCTTACGTTTGGTGAGCATTTTTTACGATTTTTTTGGGCGTTTGACAAAACGAAGCGCAGAAACTCGAACATTTCTATTAGTTTTGTGCAAACCCAATTTCTTAAAAAATATTGTAATACCATTAATGTTTAAAAATAGCCCTAAAACGCTTGAGCTTGCGTCATTTTGTCATAAGCAGCGTTGCGCACAATCCATTTTTTGTCAAACATCGCAAATCTAAAAAAACGCTCACCAAACGTAAAGAATTTTCCTTATTTCTCTATAATACAGAATAAAAAAGAATAGGAACCTTACAGAATTAAAGAAAATTCCTTACGTTAGACGAGCCTTTTTTTTACGATTTTGCAGTTTGACAAATACGAACGCCAAACTCGTACATTTTATTACGTTTTTTATTACGTTTTCCGAATCCCAATTTCTTAAATATAAATATGTAATACCATTATCGTTTAAAAAATGAAAACTGACTATCAGCATAGTTTATGATAATAAAACACTTTAATAATTGAGCGATTCTTAGGGAATGTGAAAATGAAAGTGGACCGAATTGCCACGCCCCCCAAAATCGTGGGGCAATTCGGTCCATAACAAATTTTGTATAATCCTATATTATAATATACCCAGAATACAATTATATAATTTTTACATTATAGATACTTCATACATATAAAAAAAAAAAATTCGAAAAAAAAAAAAAATAATAGTCTCCATAAACCTTAGCATTTTGAGTACCCTTGATTTTGGACCGACCCATTTTCCCCTGTTTTACGGTAATATATATTATATATATATATATATATATATATATACCTTATACATATATATATAACACATATTATATATATATATATTATATAATATATATAATATATATATATTTAATATATATATATATACAGATTTAAAGTAATATTATAAAAATTTATAAATTAATGTTATAAATTATTAGAAAAAATTGAGATAATTTTCCTTTTATTCTTAATTTCATTATTTAAATTTTATTAAAAAATAAGGTTATGTTAGTAAGGTTAGTTTGACCTCTCTCAGTTTGCCTTCTGTATAGCATTATGTCTTTTATATTATGTGCACTCTTTTATGAAAAGAGACTTTTTCTTGAAGAGATGTCTGGAATTTGCCACCCAAAGTAAGTACCATTCATTACTAGAGAAATTCCATATTAATCATTTATATATAATATATAATATATATATATTCATTGAGTGTAGTTGACAGCTTGTACTATATATAGTATAGTCGGTTATATATAAGTAACACTGAGCTATAGTATAGTATATATATATAAATATATATATATAAATATACGTTTACCTCATAGTTATATGAACCAATTATATACTATCCACTTAAACTATGTTTCTCTATGTGGCGCGAAGTTCATGATATTGGGTAGCCGGGTTCAAATTTATCACACCCACCTTAGTTAGGTGGTATTTGCTGGGGATATAAGTGAGGAGAATGGGAAGGTTGCCAGCCATGGTATTTTTTGCCCCGACTGTTAAGTGTTATTAGAGGCTGCAGATTCAGTTCTATAGGTACATGGCATCTCCGTATAGCCCTTCTCTAGATGGGATTCAGTTGTGTGTGGTGCATCTTCATGTGTTACGGGAAATTTTAAGAAATCACTGGATGCATGACACACTGGAGCGAGGTTAGAGATAGAATTGTGAGAGAGATGAGGATGAGAGAAACGTGGAGAGAGAGAGAAAGGAAAAGGGAGAAAGAGAGAGTAGATGGAAGGAGAAGCACGAGAGAGAACCGAGCCAGAGAGACACGCAACGAGCATACGAACTCAGAGAGAGAGAAGGATGGCAGGAGAGTAGAGTAGTCAGAACTGCGGAGGCGAGGAGAGAGAGAGAGAGTCACGGCCAAAATCCGCCATCGAAACGCGATCCGCGAGAGAGAGAGAGAGAGAGAGAGAGAGAGAGAGAGAGGAGAGCAGAGGAGAGAGAGAGAGAGAGAGAAGAGAGAGAGAGAGAGAGAGAGAGAGAGAAAGAGAAGAGAGAGAGAGAGAGAGAGAGAGCAGAGAGAGACGAGAGAGAGATGAAGAGAAAGAGAGAAGAGGAGAAGAGACGAAGAGAGAGAGAGAGAGAGGAGAGAGAGAGCAAGGAGGGAGAGAGAGAGAGATGAGGAGAGAAGAGAGAGAGAGCAGACGAGAGGAGAGAGAGAGACACCGGATGAGAGAAAGAGGACGAGAGAGCCCCCAAGATGAGAGAGCACGAGAGAGAGAGAGAGAGAGTAGGCGTGTGTGTGTGTGTGAGAATATTTGCTGAGGAAGATGATGAGAGAGAGAGAGGAGAAGAAGAGAGAAGAGAGAGAGAGAGAGAGAGAGCAGAGAGAGAGAGAGAAGGAGAGAGTAGAGAGAGAGAGAGAGAAGAGAGGAGAGAAGAGAACGAGAGAGAGAGAGGGAGAGAGAGAGAGGAGAGAGAGAGAAGAGAGAAGAGAGGAGAGGACAGTGAGAGAGAGAGAGAAGAGAGAGAGGAGAGAGAGAGAGGGAGAGAAGAGAACGAGAAGAGAGAGAGAGAGTGAGGAGAGAAGAGAGAGAGAGAGAGGAGAGATGAGAGAGAGAGACAGAGAGAGATGACAGAGAGAGAGAGTGGAGCGAGAGAGAGAGAGAGAGCACGAGAGAGAGAGAGAGAGGAGAAGAGAGAGAGTAAGAGAGAGAGAGATGAGGAGAGAGAGGCAAGATGCAGACGGAGGGAGTATCGTATGATATCAGAGGCTAGGACGAGAGAGAGAGGGAAGAGAGAGAGAGAGAGAGAGAGGAGAGAGAGAGACGAGATAGCAGAAGGGATAGATTGAAATGACCGTGCCCCACTTAGAGAGAACTAGATGAAAGAATAGCAGGAGAGTAAATTATAATTAATACCTGTATATATTTATACTATATTAATAATTATATATTATGCTATATATATGAATTATGTACGTATTTACATATTACATGATATATATAATATATATATAGTATACTGTATATATATAGGATAGTTAATCTATATATCATTATATATATATATTAATATTATAATAATATGATATTAATATACAGCATATATAAAATATATTATAGTATATATAATATGATATATATATAGATATATATATATATATATTATTTATATTATATGTATTAAATAATTATATATAACTATATATATATATTATAATATATATCTAATTACTAAGTATTGAATATATATCATATAATGATATTATATACGTATACTTATATATATATAATTATTGATACGTATAATGAATAAGTATAGTATATATATCATATAGTAGATATTCAAGTATAATTCAGTTATAAGTCTATTTATATTAATTTATATATCAGTATACGTATTATGTCTATAATCTATATATTATATTTAATATGCATATATATTACAGTATAATATACATCATATATAAGTATATTATATGAAGATATTATTACCAGTTCGTTAATATTCATATAGTATGATATTAATAGTCTAAATTATTATATATATATATATTATATCATATTAAATATATATTCTATAGCTATAGTTATATTTACAACATAACTATTTAATATATAATATAATATATATATATTATATAGGCGAGTAAGTATATTATATATTATATATATACGATATATCATCATAACGCAATATAATCATATATAGCTATTTAATATATGATAAGTACCGCTAATAAACATTAATATATACAGATA
>JABUQX010025857.1:22500-32335 GCA_015478945.1 Trachelipus rathkii
AGTAATATAATTAGTAATATAATTAATGTAGCTATATATAGTTACCTATAGTAGGCTATTATAAATATATATATTATAAATTAGCAATATTATTAAGTATATATATGTATAGCTCTATCTAGTATAGGCTATATGATATGGCTGTATAATATTATAGATATAATCCTGTATATCACTTATAATATTATATTAAGTATTTAAATGTAAACTATTCTTTTACAGTAATATTGATGTATATATATATGATAGCGGCTTAGCATATTTATTTGACTATATTATTAATTAATATATATGAGTATATTATTATTATTATGTATATTCAAGTATAATATAAGTATATATATAGTAATAATATATCATAGTATATAAAGATATATATAATATATAAGTAATATATACAGTAGTATATATATATATGATAGTAATATATATATATATATATATAAATAAAATATTGATTTTTATCTTATACTGCTTATTTATATCGGTATATATAGTTGATGTATATATGTAGTATAGTACATATATATATATATATATATATACTAGTATATAGTATATAGATATATGATATACTTAAATATGATAGATATATAGTCAGGGCGTCTGGATTAGCCAGTCATATGTATCATTAAAAACTATTAATGTCTAGCAGTGACAACGGAAATACGAATTGCTTTGAATGCGTGGGTCGCAAAGTGTTTGCATAGTGGGAAATGTAAAAAAAAAAAAAAAAAAAAAAAAAAAAAAAAAAAAAAAAAATAGATAAAGATAAAGAAATTAGAAAGAAAGATGGACAATAGCTACAGCAAAACAGAATACATTTTTGGAAATCCTGGTAAATTTCACATAGACAATGTAAATAACAATTCTAAGAAAAAATAAAAATTATGTTAATAATTATTAGTAAATATTGATTAGAAGGCCTAGTTTAGAGACGCTTTTTATTGGTTACTCGGTTAATATAAGATAGAACCTTTCTATTAAATTTTGCCTTCTTTATTTCTATTTTCTAACTTGTAAAATTCCGCAGAAGGGTATACGATCTGGAGACCGAGCACCGATGGCAGGAGTCGGGTCTCTCAGCCTTCCGGGGAACTACAGGGTATGACTAATTCTCCCCTGCCGGGGAAGGTTCTCGGAAACCCCGCTCCTTTGGTAATTTGGTGTCGCAGGGGTTCTCCGCCCCTCCCCGTACGGGTTGGAAAACGTCCCCCCTTATGGTTCCCCGTCGTCTCGAGCCCCCGTAGTTCGAGGAAAAGAAAAGCAAAAATGTTTAATAGAAAGTCTATTTATTTTAACGAGAAACGCATAGCAACGGCGCGGGTTCGAATCCTAATGATCATATTAGCTCCTATAAATTATCTGCAACAATAATTTTTTTGTTTTTTGTTTTTACATTTTCTTATTGTGTAGTAAATTTACGAGATATCCAAACAATGTATTCCTATTATTTGCTTGTAGAGCATTATTGTGTCTTTTGAGATACTATTTCTTGCTTTTTTTTTTTGTTTGTTTATATTTACATTTCGGCAATGGGCAAGACTTTTGGACCCCAGCATTGTCCGGCAACGATGCTATTCCGTTTATACTTGTAGGCATTAGATTGTTTTCTTAAGATAGCATACTCACGGCTAATCGCAGACGCTTGGCATATTCTATATTCATATATTATACTGTACTATTGTATATTATCATATATATATATATATTAATATATTATAGTAGATATATATAGTAATATAATATATATATACATAGATACTATATTATATAATATATATATAGTATTATATTACTATTAATATATATAATATATAGGACCTTTTCTGTTTACACAATGGTCAGTTTTGAATTTTGTTTTGTTTTTAATTAAGGTATATTATTTCGCTGGTCTATAACGAATACCGCAGCTTGGAAATGAATTCAGTGGTGAAACGGACATGATAAAAAAATTATCATAAGCGAGACGGCAGTATTGTTTTAACGGATCCGTACGTTTTAATATTTTTCTTTTTAACTGAAAGAATACCCAAGGGTAAGATGGCAGGAGTCGGGGTGCAGTCGGGGTTCTGCTCGGGCCTTCCGGGGAGCGACAGGATGACGGTACGTGTATTCCCCCTCCGGGTAGGTCTCCGAGTGAACCCCCGCTCTTTGTATTCTTGGCTGTCCGCGCGGGGGTTCCTCAGCCGCACTCCCCTACGGGGTATGGGAAAAGGGTCCCGGCCCTCTGTCCCCGTGCGAGCCGGTGAAGGACTGACACTCTGTCGCCCGTCGGCTCAGCCCCTTAACATTTTTATTTATTTTTTCTTTTTCATGTAGCATTTACAACATTTCACGAGTAAGCTTTATACGCTGATTCCAAATAATGTGAATTGATTTTTTCTTGTTAAGTGGTCCGTCTTTTTGTAATAATTAATTTATGAACATTTTTTTTAAATTTTTGTACATAAGGCTGATAATACCGGCTTGAATTCCAAATATGTAATGTGGTTTTTCTGTAAGTAGTCGCTGACTTTTCAGAGATGACAGGTGTTAAGATCATATTTTAAAACAAACAAGTTATTTAACATAATACTGTGGGATTTGTTATTTAAAGAATTAATTTAAAAAATACCTGTCGATACCTGTTTGGAATCATGTCCGGGATTGACAGGCTTGAAATTCATTGTTGGTTAGGCCTATAGGAGCATATATATCAAAAAAAAACAAAAAAAAAAATCAAAAACTGATCCATTGGCTAAAACAGAAAAGGGCCTATATATTATTAATAATCGTTCAGACCGTATCCTAGTTCCTCTCCAGGGTAGAAAACAGTCAGTAATATATATTATATCTAATGTTATATTATATAATTTATTAATTAGTATATATAAGGTATATATATAATATAGTGTATATATATATATATATATAGGTGTAGCGATAGGGCGTTCTGAATATTAGATGCTATATTGGACTGGTATAATATGTATGATTCTGAATATTAGGTGATATGAAGTATCTAGATGCTGATATTCATGTAACTCGAGAACGGCAACACCTACAGTAAAAACAAATATGATATTTTTTGACAGTTATGGTATGTGGTCGTTGTTGTGTGAAACTTTTAAGAAGTGTTATTTTAAATTTTTTATTGTTTTTATTTTATTTTTTTTTTTTTTACATTTCTTCTTTCGATGAAATAGATTTTTGAAAATTTTTTTTTGTAGACATTTAGGGGGCTCGAGCCGACGGGGACAGAGGGAGAATTAAAAAGAAGAGATAATTTTTACTTCCCTTACACCTTTTGGTATTATTCCTTTAACTAAAGGAATACTATAGTGGTAAACGGCGCATAAGAATGGGGCAGGAGTTCGGGTCTCTGGCCTAAATGGGGAATTTTTTTTTATAGATATTTTTCCGAAATAAAATGCAAAAAAAAATAAATAAAAACGCCCTTCAAAAAAATCCTTAGAAGTTTCCGCTGATTCCAAATATAGTAATGTTGGTTGTTAACTGTAGGTGCTGCCCGTTCTCGAGGATCTACATGAATCGCATCACCGTTTAAACACTCTGACCATTCTATATATATACTATAGGTAAGTATAACTATATAGTTATATAGTAACTGTTATTATATATTATATAATTTGTTACTTAAATATAGTATACATAATTAATATGATATATATATATATTAATTACTTACATATATAATATTGTATATATATGATGATTTAGTGATATAATATTATATATATACGTATATATTGATTATATATATAGTATTATTATATATCTATAAACTAAGATAGTAGATATATATATATATGTAGTATAGTATATATGGTATATATATAATAGATCAAGATGATGATTGATAGTAGAGTATAGTTACGGTACTTTAATAGATGAATCCCAAATTATATAGTTATTTAGTAGTCATTATATATTATAAATATGAATCGTAATAATAGTATATATAGTATATATATGATATATATATAGGTCTCATAATAGTATGTAAGTAGGTGTATTGTTACTATGAGTACTTTATTGCCTCCTATTCCCCTTGTATGCGGCTCGCGCGCCAGGGGGGATGAGAGGAGAGCATTACCACCTGAAAGCGGCAACAGTAGTAAGATAGAGCATTCAAGACACGCAAGTCATGAAAAGTAAAGCCCCGACCCCTCCCTTGGTACGTATCACTACCTCCTAATAGCCCTTCATATCGTTTATAGTCTGAAAAAAACAAAGTCCACCCCAAATAGGCTTTACGAAGACTGCGATTGGACCTCGCCTGTATGTATCCTTCTGTCAATGTACGGGCGTGTCTATGTCCCCTTGGCGAAGATCCACAAACATACCCCTCCGACAAAAATCGGCCTGCCGCCATTAACTACTATTATAACTACCTGTCTTTTTAACCTCGGCTTGTCATGTACTCCATTTTAATCTTGCATCAGCGTTCGCTTCAGCCATGATTGTGCCTTATTAGGCTAACCATCATCACCAGCTTTTTCTCGAGTCTCTCACTTTGGTTGATTTCCAGAACCCACTTCCCCACAAATACATATCCGCCTTTAACAGAACCGAATATTCATCAATCCTGTTCCATAGTCTGACCAGAGACATCTCAATAGTACTGGCCGTTTTATTAATCTGTCTTTTACTACGCTATTTCTTCTTTCACACATGCCCAACGTCTCCATAAATTGAATTCAGATGTCCAACATTTTATGATGTTAGTTCTTCTCCACCACATAGAGCGCGCCCCGAAGATTGTGCCTATCTTATTGAATCAAGAGTTGCAGAGTTGCATGGCCAAGGACCTGGGTTCGATCTCTGTTCGGATCATCAGGGTCAGGAGCAAAATTACCATAGTGGAATTGTTCCTCCTGCGGAAGTGAGAGAATGAGGCGTAAAGTGGCCGTGGAGAGTGCAAACTTTTAAAGATATATAATATATAATATTTATAGTTAGTATAGTATTATATAATATTATTATTACTATATGATTATTATTATATTTTCAATATCATATATATTATATATATATAGTTAGTAATATATATATTGATATATCGCAACGTTGATTAGAAGAAAAATTAGGTGCTTTATATATATATGATATGATATATGATATATATTATTATCTAGTGATTCCGCGCAAGTCGTAGAGTGGTTGAAACAAAAATGTGTTTTTTGAATGAAATTAAAAGTTTTCTCTTTCTAAAAAGTAGACTCATGAAAGTGCGGGTGCATAGTCTCTATACGAGCTAAGAAGTCACATATTCTGTGGAACAGACAAAAATATGTTTGTAAAACTTTAGTTGATCTATAATTCTCACCAGTAAAATGATTATTATAAGGTAAGGTGTCTTTTACTGGTAATAATTTTCCATTACTCACATGATTTATAATTAAAATTTAAATAATCTTTAGTTTGATTTCAGTCTAAAATGTCGCCACCCATAATGTTTTTGTGTTTATACGTTTCTGTGTCGTCGGGTTTTCGTGTATTTTTTGAATAATTGAGTTGTTGTTTACCGCGAGAGCAATGTGTACAGTACAGAATCGTTCTTTTTTTTTCAAATGGCATTGCAATTCTATAAAAGTTATAAAGCACGGTTGCGAGGTTGGCAAAACCCAAAAGCTTCTTTATATATATATGTTAGTACTAGTAACTATATATATATATATGATATAATATAATTATAGTACTTATTAATATTAGCTATTAGTATATAGACAAATTATATATATATTTATCTAGATATATGTGAAATAACACTATGTGATATAATATATATTAATATATATATATATATATAGTGTTTTGTATTTGAAAGAAAATTATTGAAAACTTTTATGTTTGCAAAAAATATATTGGTATATATTATGGATCAATTTTGATAAAATCAGTAAAAAACAATCGCAATTGTCAAAAGTTTGTTTACAAACTCCTCCCGCTACAAAAGATAAAAAGGGATCTAAGACAAGTTTTTGAGTTGCTCTTGTTGCTTTCAGTCTCTGAGTAGTCAACCGCAAAATATAGCTTCCGTTTGGTCGAAAGAGTCGGTTCCAGCAGCGAAACTAAAGAACGTAAACAAAAGCGCATTAAGAAAGAATCATCAAAAATAACAGCAGTCAACTACTATCCGTTGAGATGTGTAGCCGCTTGAAATTTTAGGAAGTAAGAAGAATGAGACTACCAACACCTCTTCATGTATATAGTAGTATATTATATAGGTATATATATGATAGTATATATATATATATATTATATATATATATATATATATATATATTATATATATATATGATTATAGTAATATATAATATATATATATTATATAATGTATATTATATATATACTAGTATATTAATATATAATATAGTTATAATATAATATATAATATATATGATATACTATATATAATATATAGTATATATATATAATAAATAAGTATTATATATAATAGGTATAGTAGTATATTATAGTATATGATATATGATGATATAATATGAGTATAATATTATATAGTATAACTAGTATAATAGCATATATAGTGCTATATATATATATTATATATACTATTATTTATGATATATATATATATATATAATATCGTAATATATATTAATATATATTGTCTCAGATGAAACGGCGTCACTTCGTATAAGATTACATTGATAAAAAAATAGGAGCATAATACTCAATACATGTATGGTCCTGCGACTAAACGGCTCGTTAGTCGGGAGGTATTTGCGATACGCCAACCTAAGAAGGGCGGTCGAATACTGGTATGGACATGACAGGATTCCTCATAAAGCAACACGGATTTCAGATCTCTCTATTCAAGACAGTTATAGAAACAAGGAGATACTAGGTTGCAATAAGTGTTCAAAGTGGCCCCCGCCTCCAGGCCCTGATGCATACTCCGTAAAGATGGGACATTTCGTCGACCTAGGCAACAAGTCATCTCATGTTATGGTGTTGCATACGCTTTCCTAGATTCTTTGTCCTGCAATTCCCGAACCTTATTGACTGAAGTGGCGTTAATATGACAACGCCTTTTAGCGGAAGCTTTGTGCCATGGAGTAGAGAAATTACTACGTGATGAAGGATTCGGCCGAGCGTGGAAGGCCAGGGCAACATGCCTCCAACGATCGGTTCCCTCGTAAAGGGTAGTTTGTATTTATGCCACGAGGAAGCGAAATGCCGTCTAGCAAAGTAGATCTATAGGTTAGCCATCACAACTAAACAACATTCTGATGGAGATTCTAAAGGGGGTCTATTTATTGGCTTCGGGCTGGAGCCCATATTAAGTCCCCACTCCCTAAAAACTTGACATAAAAATGAGTCAGTGTTTCAGCTAATTTTGGAACCCAAATAAAACCCGAAACTGTAAACTGGTTTTCAGGACTCGTATTAAAACGTCCGTTTTTTGGTATTTATATCTGTGTAGACATTGTTCTTCATTGGTTTTTTTGTTATTTTTGGTAAAAAAGCCTACTGTTTTTGACATTTATCGAAACTCCTCCTACAAATTATTTTCGAAATGAACTTCCAGATGTGACTTATCATTACAAAGATTGTAAGTAATGATTACGATCTAATTTCGACGTAGGGAACAAAATTTGTTTTATATATATATTGCCCATATTTGAGCATGGGTCGATTTTCAAAACTACCTATTGTTGAGCTACTTTGTAATTCTCAAAAAAAAATGAAATTTTTTTTTCTGTTCATCCGGATCTGCATGAAAATTTCAGGACATTTGTAGTTGGACAATTCCTTCACATTTGTTTTTAAAAAATGTCTTTTGTAATTATATGCAATAGTTTTTGATTTGTTCTTGGAGCCAAATTTTCAAAAAAATTATCTTAGTAGGAATAAGAGTTATTATCTAGGCTTACTATACAATCCCCGGAAAATTTGGAATTTTGATCGGATGAAGGCTGTAAGAAAAAAATAAAATATATCAAGTATTTCACTTTTCAAAAATTTTTTGTTCAAAAAAAAAGTCAAATTTTGGGATATTTTTTTTTTTCTTCCTAATCCAATCAATATCAACTATTTTAGGCCTTTTAAGTCGGAAGCGAGATACAGTCATTGTTTTATTTAGGATAAAAGTTATTTTAGATTCTTCAAGGAACAGGATTGCTAACAGGGTCGCAATATCAACACCTTGTAATAGTCTGATAAGAATCTGTAAATGAAGATGTTTTTCATATTATTGCACTGAATGGCATGCGGATATTTAATTTTACTCTAACTGTAGAAGCCTTATCTTGCGGAACTTTCAACGAAAACGAGAGTAATTATATCATCATAAAAATTAAGTTTTTAATTCCATGTCTATAATTAATAGTAGCCCGTCTGTTTCATAGGCCTTACGAACACTAGAGCATGAGCCGTGGTTATTCCACCATAGCATAAGATCTTGACACAACAGTGTAGTAGACTTTTACCACCTACAAATCTACTGATTTAACATACTCAATAAATGTTTAAATTATGTCTTACTTTTGAAATGCAATTCTATCACTGTAGCGGAGGGGATGCGCCTTTCCCTATGTTAAAAAATTGATGTGATAAACTCCATTGGTCGGCTTGAGCTGATAACCTCTAAAAGCAAAGGACCACAGTTCCATGAGAGTCAGAGATTCCCATATTGTTTAAAAATGAAATGCTTTTCAATGTTTTAATGAGCGTTATTAATCATTGGAGACTCTTTGATGTACATTCGAATTCAAAAATAAAGTGAGTGAAAAAAATAAATGAGTTCGAAATTATGCTGAAGAATGTTGCTAATGTCTTTCTCTCTCTGGAGACTAGACCAAGGATGTCTTTTACAGCTTTGCTTCATTTTACAAGCGGGGCCTCTTGTGATTTGATTAGGTTGCAGCTAGATAGACTTTCTATTTTGAACAAAGGGACATGTTACGCCTAGGCTCCAGCCATGGTATTGTAGCTATGTCCACTGTTGGAAAAAAGTTAAGAGAATGAGCACTGAAAAAACAAAAGAATTCAGTTTCTGAAGTAGTTATGTATTAAATTTTTATCATGATTTTGTATTTATGCTAAAATTTTATCATAAAATCTATTTTAAAAAATATGATACCTTACCAACAGCGGGGATGATTTGGGCAGCTGCAATGATGTCCTATCAGCTTCAAGCTTCCACTACCTGCTGTGGATTCCTTGTAGATCATTTCCAACCATACCATTTCAGGGTGCTTCGATCAGACTGACAGTCCATCTCCTTTCTATTCCATAGATGCTAATAATGTCAGCATCTTATCCTTTAATTGCGTTCCCGTTATCCGGTGTCTGAGTTGCTGAGTCACTTTTCTTACTTAAACCGAAATTCATTCTGCACTTTCACCCGTTATCCGTTCTCTGCTTTTTCTATGTGTTTTTTTTTTACCCTCCTAAAAATAAATGAATTTAATTAAATACTGAGATAAATGTGTAACATATATAGTATATAATAAATTGATATATTATTTATGATGATATATATATAGTATATATATAGTATTATTATAAATAGTATATATTATATTGTATTATTATATATAATATACTATATATATTGATATTAGTATATGCCATTTTGGTTTTTAGTATATAAATTTATTTATTATTAATGTTATAGTATATACTTATATTATATATATATTTATTATATATATGTGTAGTGTGATGGCAGGCAGAGTTCATTTTTTTCGCGATGCCCGCGGTTGCGGATGCGGAATGGCGGAAGCGGATGCGGATTGCGGATGTTTTATTTCCTTAATGAACCGCTGGAGTGCGGATGGCGGATGCTTGATAGATATTATAT
>JABUQX010025858.1:12500-20000 GCA_015478945.1 Trachelipus rathkii
TTCACTGTTTGATAATCGCAGATAAGAATTCAGATCAGTCAGAAGCTTATAAGAGAAACATAAGGAGGATTTTTTGTATTTTCTTACTCCAGTTGGAGAAATAAAGGGTATTTTTTTTTCTTTATATATATATATATATTATATATATTGTATGTATATATATAAATATATATATATATATTATATATATATATATATTATTATATATATAATATTATATATATATATTATATATAATATATATATATATATATATATATAGGCATTTTTTTTTGTGTTGGTTGTCAATACTCATTTTTTTTCCTTTTTATTTAACATGGGAAATTCAGATAAGGAGCAAGGTGATAGAATTAACATGGAGGAGACTAAGCAGCCCACCGAAGAAGTAAGTGCAATTGGGCACTTGGAAGGATTCCAAGTTGCCATAACAAAAGATGAAAACTTGGATACTGATCGAATGTTGACGGTATTAGAGGGAATATTTCAGGTGTTAAAAAGTAAGAAAGGACCTACACGTATAGAGGAGGAACCGATAGTCACAGCACAAAAGAGTGAGGTAACAGAAGTTACCCAGACAGGACAAAAGACTGATCCTAAAGGAGGTCTTAACATAAAAAATAGAGTGAGGATCGAGGACCAGGCCTACCAAAATTGGAGGCTGACCCGTGATCAAAGCGCTAAACAGAAGGATATACCAAAGAAGATACCACGGTATGAAACAGATGAGGAAAGTAGCTCAGAAAGGGCAACAAGTGACCCATTTGATGTAACAAATGAGCAAAGTAGCAACAAGCCAAAGAAGAAGAATAAGAAAAGGAGAAGGAGGGCGGAAAGAAAATACACCTACGATGGAAGTTCTACAGCGGAAGATGAAATAGAAGAAGCTGAGAGTGAAGTGGACCAGGGAGGAAAAAAATGGCTCAAAAGGTTAATAGAATTGGAAGAGTCAGGTGTGGAACATACTAAAGCAGTGAGTAAGATATTTATCGTTTTGGCCGGTGAGATGGTGGAGGTGATGAAGTCATTTAGGAGGAGTAATATAAAGGCTGTGAAACCCTTAAAGTATGGGAAGGAAAAAGTCCAGAAATTTGAGGCATTTATAGAGGATTACGAACGATATGCCAAGGAACAATTGGGTAAAGACAAAAGTCGTTGGGCAGTGGAACTTAGAAATTTCTTAGAAGGTCCAGTATTAAGGACATACTATAGTATATACAGGGCTAAGGTCAAATATACCACCATAGTGGCTAGATTAAAAAGCTGGTGCAAGGAGGAAAAAGAAACCGAGCAGATAGATTTGCAAAAAGAGTTTTGGAGGTTAGAGATGCGGAAAAATGAAAAAGTGGCTGAATTTGCGCTAAGGGTTCAAACCACTTACGAGGCAGCCACTAAAGAGGAAGATAGGGACAAACAAATATTGAAGAAACAATTTTTGAATTGTCTCCCGAAAAAGATGGCAAGGAGATTTAGAATAAGGATGGGAAATGAGAAAGAAAGCCTTAAAATAAGGTGGAAAGATATGCTAAACTGGGCACAGGAGGAGGATGACCTGGATGATGATGAGGAGGAATCGAGGGATGAAGGGATACCAATATGGGCCACACTAAATGGAGAACAAAACACAAAAGGGACATACGCAGAAAAAGTGCGCTATGGAAGGCCAGTGTATCAGCAGAAAACGAATACAAGGGAATACACCAGGCAAAATAATGAAAGATATAATACTGAGGTAAAAAGATGTTACTGGTGCAACAGGGTAGGACATTTTAAAAGAGAATGTCGAAAATATAATGGGTGGTGCCTGGGATGTGGGAGTAATGAACATCGAACTGCGGAATGTGGATCAAGAAGAGGGTCCAGACAACAGGAACAAGGTTACAGAAGACAAGATCAACAGAACATGGGCAGACAAGAGCAAAATATTGGGAGACCCTTTGAAAAAAAATGCTTTCTATGCGATAGTATAGGGCATTGGAGGGATACTTGTCCACTAAGAGAACGAGTAGAAGCATGGAAAAAGGAACAAAAACAGGCAACTTCGGGAAACGAGGTAGCTCCGCCGACCCCGGGAACGAGCAGGAGCGACACCCCCAAGTAAACCACTGTTTAAAAACCAGCCCGGCTATGCAAGTTGATACAGTATTGGATCCAGAAGCAGAGGAGTTTATAAGCAGGAAACCTCAGGAAAATAGGAATGCCTTACCACAACGAACACCCAAAGGGAGAGGAGCAAACACAGTGAATTCAACAACTGGCATATACCATGCTATCAGTAGGACAACCATTGAAGGTAAGCAAGGCATTAATATTACTCCTTTGTTGAAATTTGTTATAAAATTAAATAATGTTGAAATGACAGCCATTATTGATTCAGGTTCACAGTATTGTATCATAGGCCAGGAACAGTTCAGAAGGATTCAGAATCCCGAAGTTTCGGAAAAGGTAATGAGGTTACGAGGAGTAGGTGACCCTCAAATGGTTGTGGAATCCCACCAAACAGCAAGATTAAGGATTTCAATTGAGGATATATTACGGTTCAGCAGATTTCATTGTGGTCGAAAGATTGAAAGAAGGCACAATTTTAGGAATGCCATTTTTAATACAGAACAAAATTAAAATTGATGTAGGAAATGGTTCTTTCACAAGGTATGGTGACCAAGACACAAAGGAACAAGTCTACTTTTCAGAGAAGTCGGGGAATTGTGTAAGGACTGTGATATCCTTGCCAGTTTATACTACAGAAGAAGTAATAATTACGATTAATGATTGGGTTCCAGTAAAGGCTACTTGGATTTCAAACCAGATTAAGCCCAGAGAAGGAAGGTATTATGACATGAAACCAGAAGAACTATTGATCGAAGGAGAAGAAAATAACCGAAGAGGGTATAATAAACGATTCAAAATATTACCAGGATTAGTAAAATGGAATACAAAAGAAGGCACTATATTAATCAAGAAACTTGTACCAGGACAAATAAGATTTGGAAAAAAAGAAAAAATAGGAATAGCCCATCTAATATTGGATGAAGAGGCCCTCCAGAAATATGCATAGAGGATATACGGTAAAACACACTGGTACAGGGACAGGAAGACAAGGACCATGGGAAGGAATGGGAACAACGGGAAAATTAGAAAAGGAATTCATTCAATGAAGAATTAACACGGAAACACACGAAAGGAAATAATAGAAAGATTACACAGGCTAAAAAAAACTGTATTTAGCAAAGAGTGACTCAGATTGACAACGACATCGATGAACACCATATAGGAATTCGAGTTACACGATTTACACCAATCTAGCAAAGGGAAGAAGATTTGACCAAGGACAAATGAGGAAATTGAAAAACAGGTTCAGGAATTATGTTTAAAGGATATTGCGGAGCCATGTGCCGCTGAATGGAGCTCCCCAGTGGTGCCTGTTAGGAAAAAGGATGGGACACTTCGTCTATGCATAGATTATAGGCGCATAAACAAAGTAACAGAAGCAGATAAGTTCCCAATGGCCAACATTTCAGAAACAATCTACTCATGTCATGGGGCGAAATATTATTCCTGTTTGGATTTGGTCAAAGGATATTATCAGATGAAATTAGAAGAAGATAGTAAGGATTTTACTGCATTTTCTACCGTTAGTGGCCAATACAGATTCAAAAGATTGAGTTTTGGGTTAAAGAATGGTCCAGCAGCATTCCAGAGGGAAATGCAAAGGATATTAACAGGATTTAGCCGAGACAAGGTGGTGGTATATGTGGATGATGTCCTCCTGATATCAAAGGATTTTAAAGAACACCTATTACTGATCGAACAGGTCTTACAACGGTTCTCCGAAACCAATGTTAAAATTAAAATCAGCAAGTGCAGCTGGGCTCAAAAGGAAATTAAATTTTTAGGACATATTCTCAGTAGGACTGGAATAAGGAAGCTCCCAGAATTTATGGATCAGGTGGACAAGTTGGAAAGACCAAACAACATAGGAGAACTCAGGCGGTACCTAGGAATGATCAACTTTCAACGTAAGTTCATTAAAAACTGTTCAGGAGTGGCAGCACCCCTTAGTGCTCTGACAGGAGGAAAAAGAAAGGATAAGATCGAATGGACAGAAGAAAGGATTCAGGCTTTCGAAAACTTAAAGAAACTGATGAAAGAATCTGTAGAGTTGGCATTTCCGGATTTCACAGAAGGTAGCCCAAAACTAGAACTTTACGTAGATGCCAGTGGCTTTGGCATGGGTGCAGGTCTATGTCAACAACAAGAGGAGGAAAAAAGAGTAATAGCATATAACTCTCATTCATTTGATGCGTGTGAAAGAAGAGCATCTACCATAGAGAGGGAATTGTTGGCTATCAGGTGGGGAATCAAGAGTTTCCGTCCATTTTTGTTAGGTCAGGAGTTTATCTTATATACAGATCATCGTCCACTGGTGTACCTCCACACAATGAAGTTGGTAGATAGTAAGTTGGCTCGTGTCTTGGATGATTTAGGCGAGTACAGCTTTCAAATCCATTATTTTCCGGGAAAAGAAAACATCTTTGCTGATACATGGTCTCGTTGTCAAAGGAAACAAGAGGAAGAAATCGATGTTATAAATTTAGAGGCCCTACCAAGAGGTCTAGAAGTAATAAGGGTGGTGCCAGGAGGTGCTGATTCCTTGTTTTTGAGCTTGCAGGAAGTTTTAAAAAGGGAACAATTACAGAAGAAGGACCACCAAGAATTAAGGAAATTCCTACTAGAAGTTTTGATAAACAACAGGAAGATGTATGGGTTAGATAAACAACCCAAATCACTCAAATATTTAAAAACCATCAGTATTTCAGGAAGGGAACCAATCCCAGAGGTATTACTGGCAGCTAGTGATGAGTTCAACTTGAAGATCTGGCTGCATCACGGGACTTGTTGTTCAGTTGTGTATATGGGACCAAAAGCGAGGAAACGAGAAGATATAAAAAACATCCATATTCAGGTATTAGGAGGTACCCATTTCAACCCATTAAGAGATAATGGTATGTTCCGGATGAATAAGGATGATACGATAGTGGATGAATTATCAATCGAAGAACAAGAAGTACCATCTGAGGAAGAAAATGAAGGATTTATGGATAGTGAAGAAAGTGAGGCAGGAAACTTATTAGAACACCCACCAGAAGAGGGACTTGGGGTAAACCTATTAATGAAGGAAAGAGGACACCATTCTCGGTTAAGTTGCAACCACAAGTTATCAGGAGTTGCATGGCAAGACATTTCCATTGGCGAAACATCTAGGTGTGCCTTTTTAGATACAGGATCTGTTATTAGTTTGGTCCAGGAAACTGTCATCAGGGAGTTAGAACCATTTGGACTTATTTTGAGGAAATGGAGTGTGGACATCACATTAAATGGAATCACCACCAAAATTGTCGAATGTACCACAGCAGTAGCTATCAGGATAGATACACGCTACAGGAAAACAGTATTACCATTGGTAGTTGTTAAGGATGGGTTCATTCCGGCATGTTTTCTTTTGGGAATGAATTACTTGGTGGAAACAGAAGCGATTCTGGATTTTGGAGAAGGCATCATCGCACATGGGGATGATGAGGATCAGGTTAGTGATGGTTTTCTTGTTAATGTGTATAATGTAATAGCATGTGATAATAATAGGATTGACAATATCATAACATTGAACGAAATAATGACATTACAGGAAAGATCTAAGGTGATAAAGGAATTGAAGAAGAGGGTTAAGAACAAAAAACAAATTCTTAAGACAGATGTGTCTTTAAAGGAATTTTATAGATATAAAGAAGATCTATTAATGAACGACGCTATATTAGTTAAAAAGATGAAGAACGGCAAGTTGTGTGCTGTAATAGGATTTAAACAAATGGTCAGCTTTTGTGTAGTAATTCACCGAAACATGGCACACATAGGACAAGGAAAATTAACAGACTTGATGGCAAGGTATGTATGGCATCCAAAAGGTCATACTATAATCCAGGAGGTGTGCAGGACATGTCCCACTTGTCAGTTAAATAAGGTAGATCATAAGGTAATATTCCCACCAGTTTGGAAAATCAAAGTTGCTAATCCTTTCGAGTTAGTAGCAATTGATGTAATGGCTATGCCAAAAACAAGGAGAGGAAATGTTGCTTGTCTAGTGGCTGTGGACCACTGCAGCAAATGGGTCTCAGTCAAACCACTAAAGGACAAGTCAGCCAGAAGTGTCACGGGGGCATTTGAAGATCAGATGTTACCAACATTTTTGAGGCCCCCATACAAGGTGTTAACAGATAATGGGGTGGAATTCAAAAGTAACAGGTTTAGGGACATGCTCAAAAGGTATAACATAGATCACATATTCAGCAGTCCTTATAAGCCGTCTTCAAATGGGGCAGTAGAGCGCACGAACCGTACGTTTGCAGAGTTCCTGAAGAACACAGTGACAAAGGACCAGGAGTGGGATGATTGTTTACCCAGGGTGGTTATAATATATAATAACACAAAACACTCAGAACTTGGAATGACACCAGCCGAGAAATTGCTAACTCAAACACACAAGGAGGGAAAGGTGTTGCCGATCTCTATGGAAGAGCAAAGCAAATGGAAGGAAGGACATCCAAACTGGCTCCCCTATGCAGTAGGAGTTAAGGTCAAAAGGAAGATTATTTCGGCAGATCGGTCCTTAGAGAAAAAACTTGGTGAAAGGTATGAAGGGCCATTCACGGTTGTCAAAGTAATAGCTGGTGGAATGACATATGATGTTGAGGGTCAAGGTAAAACTATGAGGGTCCACTATGCACATTTAAAGGTATGGGCAGACCCACCAGATTACCTCAGGCAGTATTTTGAAAATGAAAAAGGCGAAGTCCATTCACACAAGGAACAGGGCTGAAATGACAACAGAGGATGACATAGAGGAAGCACCAGTAGGTATCATGTATAGTATGCCTTCAGAAAGAGTCAGGAAGAAAAGAAAGGGTAGGACAGAAACCAAGGAAACATGGGACCTTTTACAGTTGGCCATTGGTAAACCAAGCCATAAAAGAGATACAGGGACTCAAACGGAGTATTTAGGAGAGGCTAAGGCGACACAAACAGAGGTAGATCCTATGCCATCTCCTATAGACACTAGTGATCTATTGGATTGGGTGGATTCAGCACCAGAGGAAGCAACTTCAGATGCGGGATTTGATCTACAGAGTTTCGAAAGAGAGTTAAGGTTCCCTAATGACAGTTACACAATTGGTATAACCATTTCAGACGCTACTGAAGAGGAAGGGGAGGTTCTAGGTAGTATAACTCCGGTACATGATGAGGATATACAGGTAAATAATCATGTCACAAGTAATTTAAATATTCCTTTTTATAATTTCAGATCTATTCATGAGGAACTAAGGGAAGTTGGTGAGGATCCTGAACAAATGATGTTGGCTGATAGATCGGAAGGACAAGGAAGAACCCAACAAGGATCGGAGATTGAACATCGGCCAATGACACGGTCAAGAGGGTCAGCGCCAGATCTCC
>JABUQX010025858.1:27500-32500 GCA_015478945.1 Trachelipus rathkii
ATATCGCCCAATAAATAATAATTCTGAGGAATTTAATGCAATATAACCTATTAGGAAAAATAAAGGTTCATCATTTTCTAATGATGCTAATATACAATAATCTTTTTTATATACAACACCATTCATATTAACGAGTAAATAAATATTAAAATTCTCTACTAAATTCATTACATTTTTTGGAATGTTAATATCAAAAACATTTACAGGTTTTCTACATTCAAGTTCATCGCTAAAGAATTTCTTTAAACTATAAGAATATTTGAGTTGATATTTAATACATATTGTTTTCAAAATATTTTTTCTGGAATTACTTGAATTTGCCATTAGTTTCAATTCTCTATGCTTGGCCTCGAATCTCATGCACCAAAGATGAATCAAAGGTCCAAATAGAATTAACATTCGTGGATAGTGCACCATGAAATGATGCTTTGGCTTTAAAGTTGAGGATGGAAACAGCTTTAAGTACATAGCATGATGATCGGAAATATAATCAGACAAAAGTACATGAATGTCTTTCTGGAGAGACTTAGAAAAACAATTTTAACAATTTTAAATTAACAATTTTAAATTTTAGCACTAGCCTACTTTTTAATCTGAGATCTCGTCTGTATTGCTTGATGCTAGATCTGAAATTAACTCATAAATTCCTGGAGCAGTTTTATCCCACTAAGTATTAATGTAATAAGATATTTTGAATAAACAGCCACACGGTTTCGCATTCTGGAGGCTACATTGCGTGCAACCCGTGAAATAACTTGAAGCATAAAAAATTATGTCAACTGCTTTCAATGGAGATTCAGCTGAGTATGTAAAATTGCTAAACAAAACATATGAAACGTCAATGAGTTGCAGATCTTCCCCTTGAAAAATCAAGAATGG
This sequence comes from Trachelipus rathkii, assembly GCA_015478945.1. Taxonomy (NCBI): domain Eukaryota; kingdom Metazoa; phylum Arthropoda; class Malacostraca; order Isopoda; family Trachelipodidae; genus Trachelipus; species Trachelipus rathkii. The sequence continues at coordinate 28,380 of JABUQX010025858.1, forward strand.
CTGAAGAGGAAGACTTAAATCCTTCATCTTTGCTTGCCTAGTCGCAGTTGGTGGAGCAATTTCTTCGGCAGTCTGCAAAAAATATATATCAGTTTCATTATTGTTTTCCATAATGGCATTATTTAATGTAAATAACGAATTGATTAATTTGGTTTTCATAAGGGAAAAATTAACTAAAAATATAACATAATAAAAGAAATATATTCGGCTGAATAAGAGAAGATAAAGAAAGAAAGAAAGTCGCTGCTAACCAATTCTAACTTCCATTCTTGTATTAGTTCACTCATAATATATTGAATATTTATTTTGCAAGTATATTTAATAATCAAATTATAATTCAAATTTTAACTCTAAACTATTCACTTTCTTCTGGCTTGATCATTTGTAGAAGTTATCCTTCAGAAAAGCTTAAAGGTTTCTTTAAATGTCAAACACTAACACAAAATCATTTCAATGTGACCATTATAGACTACACATACACACACTCCAAACATACCCCTATGTCTTCTATTAACTTGTGAAGTCAGGGAAACTTAAAACTAATTTACCTTTACATGAGCGACAAAAGATTCTTGCATTTCCAATTTCGATGGCTTCCAAAACGTTCCCTTCGTTTTTATTGATTCGATGCACTTTTAGTAGTAAAGGTAAAAGAAACAAAATATAGCAAATTTAAAACTATATAATAAATAAATAAATATATACTATATATATAAATATACTATATAATTATATATATATATATAATATATATATATATATATATATACTATACAATATATATATATATATATATATATATATATATATATAATATATATATATATATTATATATATAATATTTCTCTTTTGCGTCATATTCTTTACACACTCTTCCTCCAGGCAACATATTACTTACCACCATTTATCCTCATATCATATACACATACTTAATGTCCTCACCCCTCTTCTAGACAACACCCTTACGAACATCCTACTACTACTCATATCCTATGTGTGGGGGAGAAGAAATGCCCACATCGTATGTCCTGCGGTGTCGTAGAAGGCGAGTAAGGGACGGTGGTAGTTGGGTGGCTGCCCACTATCACTTATCTCTTGCTAGGAATGCTAATAGAGAGAGAGGAGAAGGACGTGATCGCCGTAAGCGACCTTGCATCTTTCAGCGAAAGTATGAATCGTATGGGGCATGGAATGTCAGAGGAATAAAGTGTTGAGGAGCCGAGGAGACAGGTGATGGATGTATTTAGAACGGGCAAATTTGATTTGCCTCGCTGTAATCTGAAAACAAAAAGATGATATGGAAATCGTGAGAAATGAGTGGTGTGGTGTTAAAGTGTGTGCTGGTGTGAAAGGATGAGAGGGGAAGAGCACGCGAGGAATTTTGATGAGTGAGCTTGTGGTACAGAGCTAATTGTAGACTTTGTGTGGTGGTCCTAGAATTCCTAATGGTTAAAAATTTAAGTTTGAAAAGGTCAATGTGTGTGTGGTTGTAACATATGGTCCATCTGAGGGAAACTTTGAAGAGAGTACAATTTTTTGGGAATAATCTGAATGATGTTTTGGATGGGGGTGAAGTAGGAGCTTCAGATTGATAAGTGTTTTGGGACCTTGAATGGTTTGGATAGGTGATTCAAAAAAGGGATGGTAATTATTTTAACGGTGTTTTGGGGTGTTGGGAGAAAAATGAGATGGTAGGAAGGTTATTGATTTCTGTGAGGAAGAGAGGTATGAGTGTAAAATAATACTTTCTTTAAACACAAGAGTATCCATAAGTCTAACTAGAGTTGGTGTATGTAGAGATCGGTAATCTGAAGTGAAAGATGATTGATTTTGTGTTGGTGGAGAGGGAGATGTTGAAGTATGTTTGGATGTTAATAAAAGGAGGGGTTTAGGAATGGATTATTCCGATCATTATGTTGTTTTATATGAAGATAAAGTTAGTGGGGCTTGGATGGAGAGGAAGGGAGACGAAAGGAAGTGGTAAAATTAAGAGTGAGAAGTTAAGTGAACAAAGTAATGAGGGATAAGTATGCAAGAACGCTCGAAAGTAAATCAGTTGATTGTGAACAAGTTGAGCAAAATGAAGGAAGTAATTGTTAGCAGTGCACAAGAAGCTAGTGGATGTTAAAGTAGAAAGTAAGAATGCTAACAGTGAGTGTGGAATGAAGAGGGATGCAAGCGGTTCAAAGTAAAAAGGAGCGTGGTTGAATGTACTAAAAGCAAATGATGAAGTTTCAAAAGATGCTTGGAATTATATTAAGGAGGAAAAAGGAAATACTAAAAGTGCATACGTAGAGAGAAAACAAGAGGTAAGAACAGTGTTGGAAGGAGGATGTGAGACTTACAGGAAATAGGAAGCTCTTCTGGAAGGCAGCGCGAAAGGTTAAAGAAAGAGAATAAGGGGAACTTGCTTAGAAATAATGAATAGGGATGTACCCTTTTGTAACTGATGAAAATGGATGTGAGGGGAGTGTGGGAAGAACACTTCGAGAATCTGTATAATATTCGACAGTCAATGAAAAGGTATAGTGAATATACGTGGGTGTTTGAATGGTGGCCAGAGAAGGAAATGGTATTTTGGTGGATAGGTCATTAACAAACGAGGGAGGTAATGGATAAGAGTGAAAAAGTTTAAAAAATGGTAAATCTGTGCAGGTATACGATGAAATTACCGGTAAATATCAACGAACGAGGCGAGATGGTGATTGATTTGGATTTGGAAGTTGTGTAATAAAGCGTTTTATGGAGGGTATAGTTTCCGAGGGATTGGATGAGAGCAGTAATAGGTACGCTTATAATAAGAGTAAGGGAGAATATAGGGAATACTGTAGGACTATAGGGAATTAGTTTATTGAGTGTTTGTAGGGAGAAAAGATATATGCTGGTATTTTAGTCGAAAGAGAGTCGAGTAACTGGAAGGTCTGATTAGTGACGAGCAAGCTTGCGTTTAGGACTGGTAGTGGATGTGTGGTATCAAAATCTTTAACGATCTGAAACAAATGACTGAGAAAATGAGGGAGACCAGAAGAATATAATTCGTATCTTAGGTTTTATGGTTTGCACATGGCGTAATGCTACGATTAATAGGGACAAGCTCTATTTCAGGTGTTAGTAATATAGGTGTTGGTTGTAGGCTCTGAATGGAATCAAAAGTATGTATCGCGATAGCGAAGCGTGTGTAAGAATAATTGGTGTCAAAAGTGATTGTTAATATTAAATAGCGGAGTGAGGAAGAGATGTGTTATGTCCCCTTGGTTATTCATTTTGTATATGGATGGGGTATGAATAGAAAAAAAAAAAAAAATTAAGAAAAAAAAAAAAAGGGGGCAATTTTTTGGGGGGGGGGGGTGGGGCAGGAAATGGTGCTAGAATGATTTAGAATGGAGGTGAGTGGAGTGTGCCCTATTCTATTATAGTGCGGATGATTTGTTTTGTGTGGTGAATCTGAAGAGAGTTTTGAGAGGATTGGTAAGAGAGATTTGGCAGGTGTTTAAAAGAAGGGGTTTGAAAGTAAACGAGATAAGAGTAAAGGTTATGGTTGTGAGTGAAAGGACAGTCTCGGTGTGAAGTTATGTTAGATGGTGATCACTGGAACAAGTATCTGAGTTTAAGTATTAGGATATGATGATTGGATGAAAAGGGACGGTATGATGCAGAGTAAAGTACTAAAGAGTTTGTGAATGACAGAAGGTGGTTGGTGCAATGTAATCGTTGGTAGAGTGTAAAAGCACTACAGTCTTCAGTGCGTTCGGGTCTTACATGAAGGGTATGTGTTGCCCTGTGTTATATGATACCGTAAGTGAGACTAATGGTTTGAATAAGAGGTATAGATCTAAAGTTCAAGTGTTTTCAGATGGACAAATCTTAGGGGCGTGTTTAGGTGTGAGAAGAAGTTGATAAAATGAGGAATGACGTATTAGAGAGTTAGTGTGTGAAGAAAGGGGTAATGAGAGAATAAATTGTAAGTACGTTGACTGGTTTGGTCAAGTGAAAGAAGAATGCCACGTCGGTTGGTTAAGCGATGTATAGTGGGTAGTGTATTGGGATCGACCGGCTGGGAGCCGAAGAAAAAGTGGATTGAGTACGTAAGGGAATGTCTGGAGGAGAGCATGTGGAGTTT
>JABUQX010025858.1:37500-59093 GCA_015478945.1 Trachelipus rathkii
CCCCGCACTAAAATGTTGCCAGGATTCCAACAACGTATTCCTTTTCCCGATATTTTTGTTTCTTTGAGATGTTTATTGCATGCTTTCTTCAGCAAATTTTACTCCATATGGTATGTGTACTATATATATATATATATATATGTTAGATATATTATATAGTAAGGTATATATATATATTAAGGTTGAACAGCATATATAATATATATATATATATATATATATATACAGCAGCACCTCGCAATAACGGCTTAGTGTTAGCTAAGTTATATATATGTTATATATATATATATATATATATATAAGGTTATATAAGGTTAGTTGTTATATAAGTATCAGCCGCTTCCTCTTCTAGAAGAGCCACAACCATATCTCAAAAAACTCCGCCAACAGCTAATGGGAAAAGGAATACCTTGTTAAAATCTCGTTAAAATTTAAGTGAGGAAAATGTAAAAAAAATATTTTAAGTTATATTATTTTTAATGATAAAATATTCATTTAATGTTTTCTCCATTTTTAATCCTTAAAAATAAATGAAAACAAAAAATAAAAATAAAAATTATTCTGACAATTATATAATATGATTAGAGAGACTATTTAGAGACCATTTTACTCGTTATAATAAATAGACTTTCTATTAAATTTTGCTTTTTAAACTAAAGAATACCCCTAGGGTATACCGCACCGATGGCAGAGTCGTGGGGTCTCCGGCCTTCCGGGAACTACGGTAGGACTAATTCTCGCCTCCGGAGGGTCACGGAACCCCTTTCGCTCTTGGTGGTTTAGTGTCGTGGGGTTCCTCCGCCCCTCTACGGGGGCCATGGAAAACGTCCCCCCCTCTCCCCCCCCCTCGAGCCCCCAAATTGCCGTGTAATACCTTTTACAAAGTCAATAGTATATATATATATATATATATATAGTGTGTTATATATATATCTATATATGTATCCTTTTATTGTAGCTCTTAGCATCCCGTAAAAATAAAAAAATAAATAATTTACTTTTCCTCTAATAATCTTTTTTTTGTTTTGTTTTTTTACATTTCATTTTGACTAAAATTTTACAAAGCTTCAAAATTTATTTCATTTTTCTGTATCTTTTTTTTTTTACAGTTTCTCGGCAAAATTTTGCCAGGATTCCAGTAATTTATTCCCTTTCCTGGTAGCTGTTGTAGTTCTTGAGATAGCGGATTGTGGTCTTCTAGGAGGCCGGCATAGGCAGCAGCATAGATAAGGTATATATGGTATATATATATATAAGAGCAGTATAGCAGCAGCAGTGGCAGCAGCAGGCATGCCATATCCCGAAATCATCATGCATAAAAACTATAATAGCCAGGGAAAATAAATAACATTTTTTATTTCAGCAAGCAATTTCATCGTGATGAAACAAAAAAATTATTTTATTTAATATTTATTAATAACACCTTAAATATTAGTATAATCTTAGGGCTTAGCGTACGTTCTCTTTCATTAACCTTCCATTTCGGCAGTAGTACGAGAGCAAGAGTTGGCCAAAATATTGTTTTTTTTTTTTTTTATTATGCTCTGGAGAATGTTAATTTTTCTTTTATTTCCTTTAGGGTTCGAGCCGACGTCGTCCCCGGTAGGTCGAGAAAAACCCTGACTTGTCCATCTTTGAAGGTTACCTTTGAATATTCCTTTTGAAGTCAAAAAAAATCGACATTTAAAACTGATTTACTCGTGCTGGATATATTTTTCAAAAAAAAAAATTATCATTATCAAACAGATTTTCCAACATTTTTAGCAATCTTAAATTTTTCAAAAGCGTTATTTTTTTTTAATTTCATTGCTATACATGTTCGCTAAATACTAAAATTGTATTTTTTTTCCAGTAGCTGTTATAGTTTTTCATATGCATGTTGTTTGAAGCATCAAACCATTGTTATATATATATATATATAAAGATATATAGAAGTAAAGAGTTATATATATATATATATATATATATATATAGGTTATAAGTTATAAGTATATATATATATATATACATAAGAGGTCACAAGAACAGGTACCTAAGAGCACGCTGGCAGTGTGGGATACAGTAGCCAGGGAATGCCGGTCCAATTTTAGTATGGAAAATGTAAAAATATGGGTTATAGCAGCAGCAGCAGAAAGATATATATATATATAAGGCTAAGGTTATATATGTTAACACAGCAGCATATATATATATATATATACAGCAGCAAAGAGGATGATAATCCGTGTCCATGCTGGCTGGCGAATGAATATTTAGAACCTGCAAAACCCACATAGAAAATGTAAAAATAAAAATAAAATAAATTCATTACCCAGTAGTTCTTGTAATACCATGAAAAGGCTTATTTAAGACCTGAGAGTATATTCGAGGAAGCATCTCTCCATTTTGACCTCCTGGAGTGGAGTGCCTGGAATTAAATTACCTTACTTCAGTAAAGAATACCCAAGGGTATACCGCCCCGGTGGCATCTTAGCCTTCCGGGGAACTACGGTATTTGGGTGTCCTCGGGGAGAGTCTCCGGAACCCCTGCTCTTTGGTATCTGTGCTCGCAATTCCGCCCTCTATTGGTATGGAAACGTCCCCCTGCTCCCTCAATGGCTCTTCCGGAGCCCCTCTAGTGTGCTGTATGCATTTTCCTATGTACCTACCAGGATTCCAAAATGTCATTCCATCGCTGTAGCTATTGTAGTTTTGAGATATAGTTTGTTTTTTTTTTTTTTTATGATTTTCCGGTACTAAATTGGACCAGCATTTCACCAATGTATTCCGTTTTAATGTAGCATTAATAGTTTTTAAGATACATATGACGGATAATACAGCTGGTCTTATATATACATATATATATATATATAAAGAAGAGAAAAAAAAAAAATTATCTTAAGAGCGTATATACATAGATATTTCTCTACATTAAAGAGATGTATTTATATATATAAGTATATATATAGACAAAGTTAATAACGCCCACACACGGAACGGGAGCTCGTATCAAAAAAAAATAGTAGCATCTATGATACATAAAATAGATATTCTAGGGTCGAAATGAATTTTTTTTTTTTTTTTTTTACCCGTTCTAGAAGAAGAGTATATAGTTATTTGAAAAGGTATTATGCAATGTAGGCCGATGGGAACACAGGGGGGACGTTTTCCTTCCCGTAGGAGGGCGGGAAATACCAAATACCACAAAGAAGCGGGGTCTGAGACCCCCGGAGGAAATAGTCCCACCCTGTGTTCCCGGAAGGCCGAGAGACCCCGACTCCTGCCAACAGGCGGTATACCCTTTGGGGTATTCTTTAGTTGCATTTTCCTATTCAAAATTTTACCAGGATTCCAAAATGTATTCCTTTTCGCTGTAGCTATTGTAGTTTTTGAGATATGTTTTTTTTTTTTTTTTTTTTTTTTTTTTTTTTTTTTTTTTTTTTTCTATTTATGTATCATAGAGGCTACCTGTGAAAATTTTTTTTGATCCGAGCTCCCGTTCCGTGTGGGCGTTAAGTAACTTTTACCTATATATATATAAGGCGTTAAGGCTATGGTGTTAAGAAGAATAGCAGCAGCAGGCATATTGCTAATATATATATATATATATATATTAAGAGTTATATATATATATATATATAAGTGGTATATATATATATATACAACGTCGTTGCGATTTAAGTCCCAAAGGTGGTACGCAAAGATACTTAGGGTACAAGAAAATAAATTAATAAATAATTGATTTCATTGCAACAATCCCCACCACCAAACACACACACACACACACATAATAATATGGTGCAGTATATATATATATGTTAAGAGTGTCTAATATATATATAAGGTTATATATATATATTATATTATATATATATAAGTTATATATATATATATACATATATATATAGGCACTTTCCCTTTTGGAAAAAGGGATGTTACATAAAAATATCAGATATCGAAATATCGTTGAACACTAATCGTCTACCCATGCACTGTGACGTTTTAACTTAAACACCAATAGAAGAAGAGAAAAAGTTGCCACATGTTGCTTTTTATATCATGTTAATTTTTATATTGTAATTTTGTTTTAATTTTTTTTTTATTTATTTTATTAAGGGGCTCGAGCCGACGGAGGGGGGGACGAAGTCCCCCCCGTCGTCCCCCGCTGAGGCCGAGAGACCCTGACTCTTTGACATCTTTGCTATTTAATCTTGGGTATTCCTTTAGTGTAAAAAAAAAAAAACTTTTTGTCAACCTTCACGCTTTATTGCCTTGAAATAATCGAAAAATGATTACATCGCTCGTTCGGATATATATCGGTTAACATCCTTTAAAGGACAAAGTTCCTATATATAATATATATATATATATATATATATATATATATATATATATATATATATATATATATATATATATATATATATAATAGGCCTGCATAAGGGGTACAACTTATAATTATTTTAGTCTTAGGGGCACGCGATCAAAAAAGTTTTGAGATCGCTGGTTTATGAAACTGCCTCTAAAATGGCGTAAAGCACAATCTTTGATTAAAAGTTAATTGTTAAAAATAAATATATGATCAAGGAAATCATTAACATTTAAATAAATTTTATATACTCTACCTTTGAGAAGCGTTTCCAAAGCTTTTAAATTATATTTTATTAAAAATTCTTCCATTATTTTTTAAATATTGGAATTAACAGGGACACAACAAAACACCAACGCGTTTAAATTTTAACTAATGTAGAAACACGAAGAAAGCCTAATGCGGACTACGGGGCTTCTTTTCTACTTGCAGGGTTCATATTATTTTAAAAATTGCCAAATTATTATATAAAAGTACTGGACGGATAACAAAAAACGTACTCATATATATATATATATATATATATATATATATATATTATATATAGCATTATTTACAGATTATGATAATTATAGCAGCAGCAGCAGCAGCAGCATATCATCACATATATATATATATATATATATATATATTTATATATATATATATATATATATATATATATATATATATATATATATATAAAAAATATTATTGTACGCAGATATCTCGAGAACTAATTACATATTTGATATCATCGTGTCAATCTTATTACCGTAAATGCTTATTTATTTGAAAGAATTGCATTAGTCACAACTAAACAAATTTCATCATAGCAATGAAATTTTGATTAAAATAACAAAAATTTAGTTAAAAATTTATCAACCAAATTTTTTGCAGGTGATAACTAAGCAATTTTTTTAAAAACCAAATAATTTTGTTATAAACACCAAACACCAAACTAATTTTTTTAGTTACATTAACTAAAAAAATTTAGTAATGATAACTAACCCCAAAAACATGATTTTCATAATAGGAACGAAATTTTAATTACGATAACTAAATTTTAATTAAAAAGAGTTTAACCAAATTTAGTTGGTTGTGATAACTAAGCATTTTTTTCAGTGCGAACATTCGCGAATCATAATGAAGATAATTCCCATAATTCGGATACCTAATGAATCTGTTCTAGAAATCCTAATCGGAAGTAATGAAAGTTGTTAATAACCAAAATAAAAAATTAAAAAATACGATTTATCCTTATTTCTCCTCACAATTTGGTATCGTCATCACATAACCTCTTAAAAATTAAACATATAAATGTATGAATCATAATTAGACATCGTTCTATTCTGATATAGTATATATAGAGAGGTTATACAGCAGGCAGAGTAAGGTTAAGCAGCAGTATATAGTATGGCGTTATATGGGTTAAGGTTATAGTTGTTATAAGGGGTTATTAAGGTTATAGTATATATATATATATATATATATATATATATATGTAAACAAAACACTAAAGCGAAGTTTTCTTTACTCAACCTCAAACCTATTAATGGGAATCATTCGTACTTTTTTGTGCTGAACTAATGAAATAAATGATCGTGCAAACACAAACTAAATAATTATATATTTAGTGAATAAAGAAGATAACATATCATTCTGGGTTTTTTACTTCATTATTGATCGTGATAGCAATAAATACACTAGAAGATTTAAATTTTTCAAATGAACAAAGCCTTGATTTATGCCTGGAATATTACTTTTCTAACGCGCTACCAAAATAAGAGTTCTGGTACATGAGACCAAGGAATTTTATAACCTCCACCAGCCACTTCCACTTTAAAAGTATTATTTTTACTAAAATTTGTATCAGAAACTAAAAGTCATCCCTTTTTCACTCCTCAACTTGGACATCAAGTTTATGCTTTAATCGTTTATTTGATATAAAATTTGTCTTTAGTTTTCCTGATACTCTTTTCACAAATTTTAATTAAAAATAATACTTAAATATTTAGTGGTAGAGTTTATAAGATTCCTTGTTTCATGTGCGAACCCCTTATTTTGGTGAAACTTTAAAGACCCCCAAGGTTAGATTAGATCAACATAAAGGAGAAGTTAGAAGAGGGAACTCGAGTATGCCATTTTTAGGCATAAATCTCAAAATGATCATGTCGTCAATTGGGAAGGCGCAACTTTTGTTTAAATCTACAGATAAAAATTCTAAATCAATTACGAATCTTTTTCATTTCTACCATGTACCTGCTACTCCTGAGGGACTTTTACTTTTGGATCAACAAGAAGATACCTATCTGAAAAAACAAATTCTTAACATTATGAAGAAAGTGAATCAATTTTTTGGTCGCCTTTTGTTCTTTTTACTTGTATATAATTTTACTTTTTTATTTTTTTAGTTTTTATTAATTTTTGTTAAAATTAAATTTATTTTCATTGTTGGTTCTGAGGAGAGACTGAGTTAAAGTCTCGAAACGTAAACGTATTTTTAATTTTTTAAAGAAATTTATTTCCCTGTTTATTTCTTAGTGGTTTTAAATTACTTTGTTCTTATACATATATATATATATATAAGTTGTTATATATTGGGCTATATATATATATATATATACAGCAGTATATATAGCAGAGGCAGCAGCAAGGTTGCTATATATATATAGTTAAGGTTAAGTATATATAAGATATATATATATATATATATATATATATATATATATATATAATCTAATAATACAATGAACTTGAGTAAAAGGATAAGAAGATATCATAATCGCCTTAAAAACTGCTTCACAAAATTGTTTTTTCAAAGACTGATTATCAAATGATAAGATAAAAAGAAGAAGAAGAAAAAAAATTAGCGTCGCCTCCAATTATTTTGGGAAAATCTTTTTAATGAAGAATTTTTTTTTCAAATGTAATAATTTGCATAAATTTTAGGATCTCTCTCTCTCTCTCTCTCTCTCTCTCTCTCTCTCTCTCTCTCTCTCTCTCTCTCTCTCTCTCTCTCTCTCTTGCTATTTATCATAATGAAGTGAGAGTCTAAAAAGATTGGAACAAGGTTTTTGGTCATCACTAGTTTTGAAATTGTTCAAAGTTCAAAATCGACATAATTTTTGTGTTTTGAAATTGATTAAAGATTTGTTCTTTTAACTGTTTTCGGCTTCCTCTCTCCTTAGTCTTCTGATTCTATTCTTACTAATCTAAAGAGGATTTCCCTAGTGACATTTTGCAACTCAGCTACTACAAACCTCATCGCACTGTAAATCTTAAAACTTTCATCTTTCAACTGTAAACAACATTTACATTATAAAATTAATAGCAAATTGTCTTGGAAATCTCACAGTTATTTCTAGTTTCGATTGAAAAAAATGGGGGGAATCTTTTTTCAGGGTCGAGAATTATTTTTGTCATCGCAGCTGCTTCAATTGCATAAGGGTCTTCTTATATGTCCTTATAAGGAGTACCGTTCTCATTTCTGGGGGATCCTCCAATTTTATTCATCTTTTGGATATAATCGAGTCCAATTACCAACGACTTTATACCTTTACCTTACCTTCTTTTACTTTCTCACTTTCAAGTACCTTTACCTCGGCCACTTGACGTTGCTACTCCATCTCTTTTCCGTTGATACTGCACCACCAGGTGCTAATTACACCCATTTGACCATTTTCATTACACCATCGTAGCATAATTTTATGTTATTGGCAATTCTACGCTTGTTTGACGTAGCCACATCTTCACAGTTAAATTTTTTGAAATCATCTCAGTCACCTGTTTTTCCACCTGTTTTTAAATTCACTTTAAAACTTGGTTTCGGTCCCACTTGAGAATTATAGTTAAGCTTAAGTTTGGATGTATTTTTGAGCTTTTTATCCCTGCCCTGAAGAAGGCGTAGACCGTGAGCAGTGGTTAAAAAAAAAAAAAAAAAAAAGTATAATACGAACTAAGCAGCCAGCCTTCTTCAGAAAACGAAGGAGGGATTCGCAATCCAAGGTCGTACTTAAATAAGCATATATAAAAGAATAAAGTTTACTTTAAAACCTATAAGCTTAACAGAAAATAAAACTTAATATAAGTTCAAAAAAACACACAAAAAAACTTAAAAAATACACTGGTTTAAACTGGTAGAATATCTCTGAAAGGTCCGTAAGAACAGGTCCATTCTAGAGGGAACTTGGTAACCCTCTACCTAGGACCCGGACTAGTGGTCGAACCCGACCCTTGCCATACGACTCTGTCGCTCTACCGATCGAGCCGCGGTAACGGCAGTACTACTCATTGATCTATTCAGTTGGCGTTTGCTTCGCGTCAGAAACGCAACGTCAAAAACGCCGTATCTGAAATGCCGCTTTCGAAACGCAACGTCAGAAACGCCGATCTAGAAACACAACGTCAAAACGCCACGTTAGAAACGCAAAGTCAGAGACGCCGCGTCAGAAGCAGGGCGTTATCAACGCTCGCAAAGTACGGGTCTAACAAATTCTAAACTACAGTCGTTATAAAGTAAAATTCACAAATTGTAATACTGTTTGTTTTTATCACTCAATTTAGACAGCGATAGCGATAGCGATAGTTTTGTATGTGAAACTCCATTCACAAGTCGTTCATATATATATATATATATATATATATATATATATATATATATATATATATATATATATATATATATATATATATATTTATGTTTAGTATACGTGTGTTATAAGATTCATGTATATAGCTTTACATATATATATAAATTATCAATAACGGCTGTCCCTTGGTTCCCCAGAACTAGGAAGCAGTGGGGGCAAAACACACCAAAAACCGGAGGCACGCATGAGCACTGTGACTCTAAATAAGTGGTATGATCTCAACTCAGTTATAAGATAAGTATATATATATAGCATATAATATATATATATGTTAGAGTTATAGCATAGTATATATATATAAGAGCAGCATATATATTTAGAGAGTATATATATAGTATGTATATGTATATATATATATAAGGTTAGTATATATATATATATATATATATATATTATATATATATATAGCAGGGTTATGTATATATATATATATATATATTTTATATACATATATATGATATATATATATAAGATAAAGAAAGAGTTATATATATATATATACACATAAGTATATTAATAAGTTATATATATATATATAATATATTATATATGTTGTTATTATATATATATATTATATATATATATTATGTATACATATAAAGAGATATATATATATATATATATAATCATATATATGATTCGAAGGATAAGATATGTTATATATATATACATATATATATATATATATATATATAAGGGAAATATGTTATTATTGGTTGCTAAGGCAGTATATATACAGCCAAAATTCAATATAAATTAAACCCTATGATTATCCAAGATTCATTACAGCAATATTTTATCAAAATTGAAACTTAATTTGAAGATTTATATTAGTATATTAAAATATACTCTTCAGAAAATATAAAAAATTGTAAAAATTTATAAAGAGACCCCTCAAAAATTATCATTTTCTTAAAGTAGCGTGTTTGCAAGTAATAAAATGAAAACTTTATTAATTGTATATATATATATATATATATATAGTACGGAAAGAAAGATATATATATATATATGTATATATATATATATTATATATAGCAGACTATATATATATATATATATATATATATATATTGAACGGAAATTGTACAAGTGACCCTAAGGTTTATTGAGGGTAAGGCTTTACAGGAAGGAGGATCCCAGCCAGGGGAAGACTTCTTGACACATCTCTAATTGTGATAGGAGGAAGTGGGGTTAAATCTTATGCAGGATATTCAGGTCCAGGGGATATAAGCAAATATAGCATTATGACTAGAGGCAGGCGAATCCAAGAAGATGTACTTTTTCTGGATTCAGGAGGCTCGAAACGTAAAGAGGGAAAGTGATAATTGTGAATAACGGTCAAGACTGTGCCGTCAATAAATAAATGGCAAATGGAAGGCTGAAATGAAAAGGTAACAAAACTGGCAAACGGGAGATGGTAGTCCCTTGACACAGTAGTCAAGATGATCAATCGCCAAGTGTTAGCTTTGCTCCCTGGTGCCAGTCTCCCAGCATTTCTACCAACATAACTTAAATCCTTGACGGATGTTAATAAGGAAGTCAGTTGGGGGAATGTGGTTATATTTTAGAGCGAGTATAAAGTATGCTGAGTGGGCTTACTAAATTATAAATTATTTTTTAGCTAGAAGATCATATTTTTCCGGGATGAGATCCATCAAAATGTTACCTGCTTTTTCTGAGAGAGGAGAAGTTATAGAAAACGCTGCTTGAGGGGAGCCATCAGGTGTTTGGTTAGCATTATCGTCAATGCCTGAAGTACGTTGCTGGCCTGAAGTACGTTGTTGATGTCGGGATATATTTCGTAGGGGTTTGTATTAGTAAAAGTTAAGATTCTTGAAATCGCCAACACTATGGCAATTAGTGCCGCGTTATAAACTAAAGCACGAAAAAAGAGTGTGTAAAAGATCAGGAAAAACCACGGAACCACCCAGCCCACCATCCGCTTTTGAGTCATATAAATAAACTGGTATGGAGCTTATGTGAATAGTGAAAAATTAAGTAAAGTGGAATGAATGTATAAGGTCTATGTGAATTTGGACAACTAGTTGTAGAATTTTGAAACAGAAAATTATCAGAGAGTATCCTCGTTATTGTATGCTATAAGAGAGAACCTTCAGCATCGGAAAATAATAATTATATAAGTGCTAAATATCATATTCTCAGTAGTACCAGAAACAGAAGTCACACTAGTGGTACATTAGTCATACTTCCACTGTAGAATATACGAATCTTAGGGTAGAATACCCATATCTGTATTGGCAATGAATAAAAATTAGTCATTTATATCTTAAAATTTTCGAAAAATTTTACCCATTATTTCATAAATTCAGTAAATTTCTAATAAACGCATTACTTTAAAAATATATATACATACATACCATGTATGGGTATATGAGTGTTACATTGGACCTTCCATAAAGGTAATATATGATTCATTACAGGATTTTCCTGACGTTTTGGTTATAGGACTGGTCTACATCATTCATATAATGCTTACAACGTGGATGCTTTGAGATGAAGTGGGATCTGGGATCTTAATGGTTTATGGTGCTTTGAGATGAAGAGGGAACTGGGATTTTAATGGCTTATGATGCTTTGAGATGAAGTGGGAACTGGGATCTTAACGGTTTATGCGGCTCCGTCCGTTCATTCGACCCAAGGTGAGTGCTGGAAAATATAAAGAAATATTACTTAAAAAAAAAAGAAGTAGCAGCATATAGCATTAATATTTTCTTATTGATATCGGGAAGAGTCTCTATAATTAATAAGGACCAAGAACTGGGAGTAGGGTTTGGATTTTTAAATTTTTTTTTAATGCTTTTAATAAATCGAAATTTGTTTCATGGAAATGTGAGAAAAATTCCTGACTTTACCCAGCCCAACTATACTCCGATAAAGTAAGGTGTGACGTGGTGACATTTTCGATAAAAAAAAAAATTGGTGAATTTTTGAGTCACATTCTTTTTATTTACTCTTTATTATTATTATTATTATTATTAATTATTATTATTATTATTATTATTGTTACACTGGGTTGTCTCTGTTATTATAATTTATTATTTTCATTATTATTGCTATTATTTAGGGAAATTTTAAGATACTGTATTTCGTGATTATATTTTAAATCAAATAAAATAATCATAATAGTAATAATAATAATAATAATAATAATAATAATAATAATAATAATAATAATAATAATAATAATAATAATAATAATAACAAAGAAAGTAAATACATATAACTGACAAGGAATAAATTGAGAAAGAAAAAAATATATACTCAAACAGACAAGGTAAAAAGTTCAGAAATAAATACAGAAGTTAGGTTAGGTTAGGCTAGGTTAGGGTAAGTTAGGTTAGGCTAGATTAGGTTAGGTTAGGAATAGGTATAAAATCAAAAATGGATTAAGAAAAAGCTGGATTAAAATAGAGAAACAAATAATAGAAACATAAACAGAAATTGAAACAAAGAGATAGAAAATAGATACACAAAACACGAAAAAAAAAGATACCAAAACGATAGCAAAATAGATCCACAAAAAGATAGAAAAACCATCAGGTCAGAAATAAATACAGACTAAGAAAATGATATTGAATATTATAGAGAACAAACAAAAGAAAAAAAATAGATACAGAAAAAGATATAGTAAAACAAACAAAAGAAATAGATACATAAATATAAATAGATACAAAGAGATACTGAAAATGATAGATGGAAATAAACAATCAAAATATATAGACAGATAAATGAACTAAGAAATTAATACATAAAAAAGATAGATAGGAAAAGACAAAAAGAAAATAAGTTAGATGCAGAAATAGATGCATAAAAAGATAAGGAAAAAAATAGGATACAAAAAATAAATGGATACAGAAATGAATAGAAAAAAAATAGAAAGAAAATAAATTAAATACAGAAATAGATACAACAAAATAGCTAGAAAAATATCAAAAGAAAATAAATTAGATGCATAAATAGATACATAAAGAAGGTAGAGAGAAAAAGACAAAAAATAAAATTAGAAACAGAAATAGATACATAAAAAAGATAAAGAAAATAAAAAAAAAAAAAATTATATGGAATTAACAAAATTAGCCAATGAAAACAGTACTAAAAATAAATTATGTGAAGAAACAAAAGGAAAAAAAACGGATTTCTTTTTAAAAGAAAACTAAAAATATATTAAAAAATTTATTCAATAAAGGAAATTAGCAATTTGTAGAAAAAGTTCATTCTTTTTTATCCTCGCTTGAAAAACAAAACAAAAAGAAATATTACCTAAAATAAAGAAGAATGCTTCAACTTTGGTGTAAATAAAAGTAGGAACGACCACACATCTGATACAATTCATGAAAAACTTATCATTGGCTTCTAAGTATATATATATATGTTATGTATGTGTATATGTATGTGTATTTCCATCGCAGTGAGTATATATATATATAAGTATATAAAGTATATATATATTATATATATATATATATATATATATATGTGCATATAAGGTGGAAAATTGCTTAGGACCTGTGGGCTTAGCATAGTGTCTAGAGGTGTATGCATCTCTAAGAGGTTATTGCAAAACCTCCTGCCATCACTTTCTTTTGCAATAATGTGCTCACTAACACTATACCATGTGGCATTATTTGAAAGTTTAATGTTTTAAGCTCCCTCTTCCGTGAGAAAAGAATGCCAAATGAACTGAGGGTTATGATTATGCCTGGGTCCACATAGACGCCACCTAATCACGCCCGGGAGTCTCGTAGCAACCCTCATAGTGTGAGGATGCTCTAAGAAAGTTGTTAGTTCAGACCAAAAAAGGCCGGCAGGTCTATTTAGGATAAGGAATTAGTGCATTATCTTATTAGTTATTCCGGTGAAATTCATAATAAGGCTAATGTTGACATATTTGCGCATCTGTTAGTAGGCGATTGTTTAATGAAAAATCATCCTTGTATTGTTTATATGACAATAAAAACATGCTACAAGGTAAGTGCTCTAATTACCTCCCCACAGCATCACAAGTCTAGAAGTGATTTTTGGCTCAGACGTCATTTTGTGAAACCCGATGATAAAGCAACCCCATTGAGTTATACATTAATTATTGAAAAAAATCCAGTACTTTCGTCAGTTAAATAAATAGTGATAGTTGGATTAAAGGGAATAAATTATTTGAGTCAAAGTAGTAACGAAGAATAAAGTTCTTTGCCAACATCATTAAAAGTAAGAGAATAAAGCTTCCTGTTATTACTCTGAAAGTGAAAATCTTCGATTTAGAGCCTGTAAAATCAACGCCTAATCAGTGACTCAAAAGCAGTCAGCAACAACAAGCCATAGAAATGGTGTCAACGAAGAAGCTGACTCTGAGGACTCAAACAAAAAAGTCCACAAAAAGAGGGAAGGACCAAACTCCCTCTCCCCAACGCCTTTCCCCCTCTCAGGATGAGGGAACGCCATCTGGTTCTCGCTCCGAAACTGAGATGGAAGCGACGCCATCATCTTCGCGCCAAAAGGAAAGGACGCGGCGTCATGATGCCGACTCACCGCCAAGAACATACAGTCAATTAACATCAAGTCAATTACCAACCTTTGACCCCTACGATGTTATAAATTGGTTAAGTGCTACCACAGCGATCTTTAAATTACATAGAAGATACCCACGAACGTGTTCGGTTGTTGGCTCCAATCTTGCCCACAAATTTGGTCTCCAAAATCACATTCCCACTTCAAAACAACGCTTATCGTTTGCTATTACAAAATATAGAAGAAGTTTACCTCCCATGAGGAACAGGATCCGAGATGTCTTTAAACAGGGCATGAGACCCGATGAATTGCCCAGTGAATATCTCTCCATCGTGTAAAGGGGGTATTGGGGAATAAAAGCTTCGATGTGTTGGTAGAACACAACCCCAAATTTGCGATAGACCTCTTTTTAGAGCAGATGCCCCAAAATATTCAGATGTCAGTGTATTCATTAGCTGAAGAAAATGACCTTGTAAGGATGGTTAAAGTTTCAGACGATCTTTATAAGAATTTCGTTCGAAAAGGAAGAAATTATCATCAACCAAATGAAGAACAGACGTGGAACTCTGTAAATTCTGTACGTAACAAAGCAGACTCCGCCTACCTTCCTCCCAGCGCGCGCAACCAAGAGCGCCAACATGAAACAGAGAGCAAAAGTGAAGGTCAAATCGCCACACAGCTGGCCCACCTGACGAAGATTGTGACCGAGCTCGCACACGACTTTCAGCTGTTCATTAAAAACCAAGAGAACTCAGCTGAGAGAGGAAATAGGACCCGCGAGAAAAGTAGGTCACGCCACGCCGAATCAGATACAAATGGATACAGTAAAGTTAATAACGCTGTCAATCAATTATGCTTCTATCATGCTCGCTATCTCTTCAAAGCCTACAAATGTGAGAGTAATGAGTGTCCTATGTATCCATTAATATATGGAAATAACCAGAAAAATGTCCCATCCTCGTCGGAAAACTGCTAACAAGGCTGCGAAATTTACCATCAAATAGCAGCCGTGAAAAACCAACTCAAAATAAAAAAGTGAGATTTAGTAATACCCTCCAAGTGATAAGTGACCCTATTACAAACTGAGGTGACGCAAATAAACTTACTAAAGTCAAAAGTGTGCTGAAGAATTAAATAAAATGGTATCAATCATAATAACTCTATTAACCTTAAAAATAATAGTGAAATAGCTGGCTATATATTACTAACACACACACACACACAATAATAATACTAATCATAATAATACACACACACAATAATAATAATAATAATAATAATAATAGCGGACAATAATAATAATAATAATAATACTTAACAATAATAATAATAATAATAATAATAATAATAATAATAATAACAAACAAATAATATTATTATTAAAGACAATATGAACAATATTGATCCAGAAATTGATCAAAAATATAGATACAAATACCAGCACTATCCAAACGGAAAATATATTACAAATATCATTAAAAATAACAATAAAAATGAAAAATGAACAAAATAAAACTTTATCAATGATAACTCATATTCTTCAATTTTCACGAAATGCACAAGGAATGCTGATCCTCTTAGCTTAAAGAACTCAATAATGAGGTGGTAAATATGAGAAGTAGTCCACAAAGAAAATATATCAATAAATAAAATATATTAAATAATTTGACTCAATAATAAGTATGGTATTTTGGTAATGTACAAACTAATCATTTTATTACTACTGTCAATCCATCGCATGTGGGATACATCTTTTTAAATCAAATTTATTGGTGGGGAGGGGGTGTTATGATAATACAAGTGGGAAAATGGGAGCAATTTGAGTTAAATATCCTGCTCACCCAACAGATTGAGAGAGTGCTGATGACGAGCGCTGCTTTTGCAAGATAGTCGTTGCCGATGTTATATGGACAATGGTTTGCAAGATTGATAATTTGAACTTGTATATTGTCTATGACACACTTAATAAGATCGATTATTTGTTAGACTGCGGATCTGTACACAATATTTTATCTTACAATACTAATGACCATCAAAAAGCGCCAGTAGGTTACCTACTTGCAGCTAACAACTCAAAAATTGCAGTCTACGGTATTAAAGATGTTGAAATCGATCTGGGATTGGGGCGTAAATATATGGTTACTTTTTATATCGCTAATGTAAGCACCAATATTTTAGGATTAGACTTTTTAAAAAGTTTTGAGATGGGCATTAATTTTGTTATTAGATCAAGTTACGAAAAATACCTTAAATTTGAGTAGGAATATGAATTTTTATATTAATGATGTTCCTATTTCTTCTTCTTCAAATCTCTCTCTCTCTCCTCCTCCTGTGCATGTGCCTTCTAGTTCTTTAAATTTTAATGAGTTATTGTCAAAATATTCTGAGTTATTTGTAAACCCTTATCTCCCCGAAAACCACCACATCAAATTGAAACAAGAAGAAAGGTGGAATGAAATTTTTGAAAAATATAAAAATAAAAATAAGAGAATGAGCACAGCATTAATAGCTGAAGACGGTCAAATAACTACGGACGAAGAAGCCGCCTATATTCCAGAGAGAGTATTAATAGAACTGGCCAACAATTATCCTTATAAAATAGATATAAAAGGACCGCCCGTCTCCCTTAAGCCAAGGAGGGTCCCGCATAAACTTTATGCTCAAACCAAAGCAGAGCTTGACAACCTCGTAGCTACGGGAGTCCTCCGCCGCAGCCATTCACCTTGGTCTTTTCCGATGAGTGTCCTCCAGAAAAGCGGAAATCGGGTCAGAATAACAGATTTCAGAGAATTGAACAAAAGAGCCGAGGTAGGGGTCTATGGACTTCCGCACCTGCAAGATGCGATCTCAAACCTGCAGGGGAGCCGTCTTTTCACTAAACTTGACGTGACCCAGGCATTTTACTCAGTGCCATTGGCCCCAGACTCACAAAAGTACTTTGCCATCACCTCGAACGTAGGAACCTTCATCTACAGGAACCTACCCATGGGCTATGTGTCATCTCCCATTTATCTTTCAAGCTTACATTGACACAGTCCTACAAGGCCTACCGAATACTCAGGCCTATATGGATGATATATTGATTCACACAAAGACCGAGGATGAGCACAAGATACTCCTGGAGAAGGTCTTGAAGAGGTTAAGTTAATCTGCACATAAGTTTAAATCCCACAAAATGCCAAATTGCCAAAAAAGAGATTGAATACTTGGGATATACGGTCAATGAAAATGGTATAAGACCTAATCCTGATAAAATTGGGGATATATTAAATACCCCAAAGCCCAGGACCATCAAAGAATTAAGATCTTTCCTGGGCAGTTTCTATCGCAGCAGCGTCCCATTATTCTCTGAAATAACAGCGCCCCAATCTATTTTGTGTGCTTATGGTTCATCGCCGCGTCTGTTGAATCTCACCGCAGGTTCTCAAAAATATTAGCGTTGCTGTTGAAAATGTTTGTACTTACTTATCCTGGCACCTTCTAATTACAAAAATATCATACATACCAATGAAGCACCTGCAGCAGCGCTGTTATTTTCCATCCCAAATACACTGCCACAGATAACCATCCAGTGGCATTTTTTATAGTTCCCTTTCCTATAGAGAGGAATACATGACGAAGCAAATCGTCTGTTAGTCTGTTTAACAAAAGTTTTCAAGAAATATCTTCTCACAAATAAAAATATTGATATTTGAAACCAATCGCTGTGAAATCTATAAACAAACAAAAAGAGCAAAATTATACGATAAAAATCACAATATTCGTGAAGAAAGTCTGAATTCCTACTATCTAGTTACAAGTTTCTCTGGGCAAATTATTAACAAAAAAGAAAACCCCTGTTGAAGTTCTCAAGTTTATCGCTACACTTAAATAAGCACCAAACCTCAGCATAGCATTAAGAATCCTACTGAGATCACACCCTCCCCTACAAATGCTGTGATTGGTCCTCGCCGCAGCAGACTGGCCAATGAGAACGGAGTTCCCGTACTCAACGTGGAGTCCTGTCCGAATTTTACAACCACTTTTAAATATCAAGAACCTTCTCCAACACTCAAGACTCGGTATCGTGAGGCCATAAAACTTAACCGCGCACGTGCCACGGCCGACATTCCAACAAAGGGTGAAAGTACAAACCTTTTAAATAACCACAATGTAAACAAAGAAAATTCCACACATAGTTCTCCTGAGAATAAAGGGACTTTAAAACCGAAAGGGTTAAGAATGGAAGAAAGAATAGAAATGGAAGAAAATGAATTACTAAAAATAAAAGAAAAATCGCAAAATAACAAGTTAGACGAAATAAATGATATACTTACCGAAAACACACGAATAAATTTGATTCAGCGCTGTAATGAAGCTCATGTTGACTTAATAAAACGCTTCAGAAGAGAAGTAGACTATGCGAAAATTAGTAAAGACCAGTTAGAAGATGACTATATTAATGCATTACTGGAAAATAAAGAAAAAAATTCATTGATCATAAAGAAACAACCCTTCTGGTTCAAGAAAAAGGAAATCTCTCTTTATGTAGATACATCACAAAATTATGCCAGAGTCATTCTTCCAGAACAACATATAGATGATATTATACGGATGACTCACTTTCACCTCGGGATATCGCGCTGTCTTACCGCCATAAAGGGAGACTTTGTGTTTCGCAACATGCATAAGAGAGTAAAAGCACTTGTGAGAAGCTGTCCACAATGTCAAATAGGCAAAACAGGCCGTGGGATAAATCCTATTTACGGAAAATATAAAGAAGTTTCCTACAAGTTTCAAGATTTAAACTGTGATATATTGAAATTGCCTGTTTGTAGAGGATACAAGTATTTATTAACCCTCATTGATAGGTATTCTCATTATGTGTGGGCCTTTCCCCTCAAGGATATCACAAAAGAAACCATCGTTAAAACGTTAATAAATCAGCTAATCCCGATGTGTGGAGTTCCCAGCCATCTGATCACAGACCGAGGTGGAAATTTCCATATCGATTTATTTGAAAGTGTCTCTGTAAACCCTGTTAGAATAACACATATAATTACCGCGCAGCCACGCGCCTCCTCGAACCCGGCGCAGGAGGCAAAAAACACATTAGCCCTAACCAGCTGCAAGAACCATGCCAGCTGAGCCAGGCATGGAGAGTCAAGGGTGAAGCTATTTGTTTTCGGCCATTCGGTCTTATTCACACCTCTCATCTCAGAAACCCAAGCCCGCCCCAGCAAAACAGCTTTTGCTCGGTGGAGATATAAATATTCCCTTACTTGATTGATAGACCTTCACCAGACCCAGAACCTAAAAACCTATGATATAGCTGAAAACTGGCAGGACTCATAGCCAAACCACTCTCTCAGAGAACTAGCTTAAGAAACAGAAACGTGTTCGTACCTTGTAACTTAAAAGATGCTCACTATCTGCTGGTAAAGAGTCAACAATACAATCGTGGTAAGCTCTCTCCAAGATTCCACGGACCTTATAGAGTCGTCAAGATCACTAATAATAACGCTCATATTGTGAAAGGAGATAAGGTGGTGGTAGAAAATTTAAGAAATGTCAAAATTTTCTATAATCTCGTTCCTGACCCACCAGAACGCAAGAAAAACGCGGAATAACAAAAGTAGAGAAAAGATGAGTGAACCTATAAATAGCCTGCAGTGTCATATCTAATGCTATGGTAATTAATACGAGAAAAATAAACTTTATAAAGGTATTAAATATTCATATTGTAAGTTCTTTCACCTTCCACGAGTAGTGTTTCACCTGTTCTTCCTCTTTCCTCAACTTTGTATTTCCTGTATTCAATCGAAGGAGGGTAAGAAAGTATCTCTGTGAAATCGAAAACAGGGGCCTCACCCCTGTTCTCCGAGGCAGAGATCCTTTTTTGCACTCGAGGGCCACCAGTCTAAGGTGAAAATTACGGTAGGGAATCCTTGTAAGACAATAGCATGCAGTGTCTTAGAGTGTATGCATCTCTGTAAGAGGCTCTTGCAAACCTCCTGCATATCACTTTGCAATAATGGTGGCCTACTTCATACTTACATTATGTACATTATTTGAAAGTCTAATGTTTGGTGCCTCTTTTCTTCCGCGGAGGAAAAGAATGCCAAACGAACGAGGGTTATGATTGGTGCCTGGGTCCACATAGGACGCCACCTAATCACGCCCGGGAGTCTCGTAGCAACCCTCATAGTGTGAGGATGCCCTACGTAAATTGTTAGAGTTAACAAAAGGCCGGCAGGTCTATTTAGAATAGGGAATTAGTGCATTATCTTATTAGTTAGTCTGTGAAATTCATAATAGTGCTAACGTTGATATATGCCCATCCATTATTCATCCATTGTTTAATGAAAATCATCTTTGTATTGTTTATCTAACTATCATAATAAACCAACTACGAGGAAAGTGCTCTAATTATCCGATCGTCGAAGGCCTATATATATATATATATATATATATGGTGAAAGAGAGTAGCAGCAGAGCAGTATATATATATATATATATATATATATATATATATATATATATATATATATATATATATATATATATATATATATATATATATATATATATATATATATATATATATATATATAAGTATAAGGTTATATATAACAGGGCGTATCCAGGGTTGGGCTGGCAAATATACTGAAATTTCTTCTTCTGCACACTGAAAATTTTTAAGTATCATATCCGTTAATCATTTAAAGTGCAGAGGTTATAACTGGTTTGGTATACCCCGTCGCCGTCAGGAACAAAACGTAAAACCTTGGAGTTTCTTTAAAATAGGAGCAAAGAGAAAACGTCGGCATATTTCCTTTGTATTTTTATATGGAGGTATAGTTATAAAGATATAGAGTTATATATATATATATATTAGTTATATATATGTATATAGGGAAGAAGGGAAGAGTTATGTTAGTTATATATATATATATATATATATATATATATGTATTTATATATATGTATATATATATATATATATATATATATATATATATATATATATTGGAAGCGAAAGTAAAGAAAGTTAAGCACATAAAGAAAACGGTTAAACACCCACTCTGAAATAACCCAAAGTAATACCT
>JABUQX010025859.1:0-7500 GCA_015478945.1 Trachelipus rathkii
TGAAATAATTTTCATAATAAAATTTTTAGTAAAATTATTTTAATAATTATATTATGTAAGTTATAATATATAATTTTATAAACATTATAATTATATATATATATATAATATGAATATATATATATATCATATATATATATATATAGCTATTATTACATTATTTATAGAGAGTGGAGTGATAATTAATAATTCTTTGTTAAAATAATTTTTGGATTGTTAGCTTACATGAAAGTTTAAAATAAACTCTGGAATAATAAATTTAAGTATTATATTTGATTTAACAGTCTGTAAATTTAGCGTATGTCAACGTATTTAATATTAATAACTAAAATGTTTTAATAAATTTATTAACGTTAGGTTCATAACTAAAAAGAAATTATTTGATGTTTAATAATACACATGAGTTGGTATAGCTTACTAATGGACGAGTGTTAAAGTGGGTTGTGTGCTGTGTGTGTTGTGTGGTATGAAGGTGATAATGGTGTAAGTTCAACATGTTCAACTTTATATAGGTGTGTGTTAGGTGTGTGTGATGTGTAATAGTAGTGTGTATAAGTGTGATGTGTTGTGTAAGTGTGATGTGTTGTAGTTGTGATGTGTTGTTGATTGTGGGTAGTGTGTTAGTGAGTTGTAGTTCTAGTGTTAGAATGATAATATTATGTTCCTGTATGTAGATAATCATTTAAAAGTATAAATATATTAATAAAATTAATAAATTAAAAATATGAAAACAATAATAATATAAAATAAATAAAATAAAATAAAATTAAATAATCCTAAATAAATTAAAGAAATATTAAAACACATAAAAATATATAATAGTAATAATATGTTATATATTTAATAATTTCAAAGTAAATAATACAAATTTCAGAATATACTATAGTTGTAACAATGTAATATAATAAAAAAAATTAAAATATAATATGTAAAAATATAATAAATTAAAATTAAAATAATAATCAATATAATAAATTAAATAAAAGTATTAAAAAGCCATAAAATAAAAACATATGATAAATAAATATATTGAGTTTTAAAGCAGTAAAATAATATGAGATTAAAGCAGTAAAATAACTAAAGAATATAAATAACAAAATGATACATACATATACGGTTATATACCTATACTTGGTGTATTTAGGTAACACCTTCTATTGATTATTATATAACTGATTTATACTCATTGCTTATTAAGGTATGTAATTGATAGCTATAATGATAAAGTAGACTTTTATAAAAGCAGTTAAAAACGTACATCAGACATAGTATCGTTATGTATATAGCCGTTAAAGTACATTCTACTAAAAATAAGTAGCATACTAATAATTACTACCACCTTTAGCTTTTTGCTTAAAAGAGGCTTAACACCTTACTCCTCTATCAATTCAGATTCATTAAAATGATGTATAATGCGTACATCTTTCTAGCGCTGGTTAGGCATGTAACATCATGATAAAATGTAAAATCTAAGAAAAGTATGATCCTCAGAAAGGGTTCAAAAAAACATGATATAAATAATACTATTATGAAAACACATCTATAAAATTAGTATTAAACACACACACACACCAATTCTCACGTAATGTCGTTAAATGTGAGCATCAGAAAAGCCAAAAGGTATCATAAACAAGAAGCATACCTCTCTTATATCTAATGAATTGAAAACATACGCATTATTTAAATATTGGATGAATTTTTGGACAGATTTGTTCCAAATTAACAAGACTATGTAGCTTATATAATTAACACCTTTTTATGTTAAATTGATTACTTGATTTAACTTAGCTTTAATTATGTGCTTGTTTCATTTGACCAGTTAATATATATATATAAGAAGATAAAAAAATAATAGAGAACATGATTTGATTCCAAATTAACGAGACTATGTAGACTGTAATAATTATTAGTAAAAATAACGACAAAGTAATCTGTTTTTAGCGAAATATTGTTACACCCTCGCGCTGCTAAGATGCTATACGACAGCAGCACACGCGATCTTAATTGATTTAGGAACTCGCCTGGTACTCTGTAATAATCATGATATATTTTTAAGGTCTGTATAAAAGTATATATTTAGTTTTTATAATACTAAAATGTATACCCGCCATTTGTTAGTCACTTGCCCTATGCCATACATGGACCTATGCCAAAATTGACGTATCTGTTTTTAAATAGTTTATTAATACATTGTTAATGTTCTAATAATTTAGACATTTGTTCTGAAATTGAAAGGAGAAGAGAACTATTTTTATACATTAAATAATTACAATTTAATAATGTTAACTTAATGAAATAAATTAGTATATGATTGAATTTTCTCATAGATAAATATATATATATATATATATATATATATATATATATATATTATATATATATATATTAATTATATATATATATATATATATATATTATATATATATCTTATTCAGACTTCGCGGCGGTTACGATAAGTCATCTTGCGCCTGCGGCGCACAAGGAAGACAAAGCGCGGCGGCGAGTCAAAATTCTGTCGAGGCGAGCGCATAAGAGATATAGGTCGATGGAGAGCGTACGCTGGGAGGTTAGGTGGGCTTTACTACTCAAGTCATTTCTATCTTCCCAGAGTTGCGGAGTAGATCAATGCTGACGTCCTGGTGATCAGCTTATAACATAAAGGGTAGAAACATTAATATTAACTCTTTTTCTATGGCTCAGGGGTTGGGAACATCAAAGATGAAGACAATCAGAGCTTTTAAATCTCTGAGATCTCATTTCTATACAATAGAGGATAACGCGACAGCAAACTCAGTCTATTCAACTTCATCAAAGATGAATCATTCAAATATAGGTTGGGTATCCAAAACGTCTTCTTCTAGGACTTCCTCCATATCTTCGCTATCATCTGATGTATATTCTATTTTGATGTCTCCATTTTCCGTCCGAGATAGATGAGGCAACAAAAATTGATCCATCAAAGTTGAGGAAGTCCTCACAAAATTCACCTATCCTTCGTGCTGTTCGCGCGCATAACGTGCTGCTCAGAGTGTGCACTAATTCTGAGGCTACATATCTGTTTGTAGTGTCCCCGAGCTGTCCTATGGCGAGTGTAAAGTGCGCTAACTCAAGTGTCATTTGATTCTTGCTACAGTCTATACTTCCTGTCGAACCAATATGTAGGTTGTTGCATCTCGACTTACCCTATCTGATCATTTTATTCATTATTCTATTAAGTGCATCATATCTTTGTATGGTCGTGTTCGCAAATCATTATTGACAATGTTGCAATCGATAATCTTGCTATGTCTCCAGTGCTATTAATGCTACTGGTGTGTGTGTGTAGGGGGCGTTTGGTTAGATTGCTTCGTGAGCTGAGTGGTTTTTGGTGTGCTCATCATAATTAGCCTAGCGGAGTTGCCGAGGCTGTGTTGGTAGTATTAGTGTATAAGCTACAGGTGCTTCCTCATAGCGCATCGCGCTCTGGATGCTAAATAGTAGTGGAGAGTGCTAACTAACTCCTTCATAAAATAGCTAGGCTGTGTGTGTGTGTGTGTGTGTGTGGGTGTGTGCTGTTTGACGCGTTGTGCGTGTGTCGTGTGGGTTGTCGATCACCCATGGGTATAATATTAGGGTAGCCTCTCATCTCAGCTAGATAAGGTGGTACAGTTCATCCTTGCCGCTTTGTTTGGTGTAGCTTAGTACACTTTGATCACCAGCTTTATAGTTATCCTATATGTGCTCATTTCCCAAGTAATTCAACGATGCTAATACATTCCGTCCTCTGTAATATAGTACAAAGTGTTAGACACCAGATATTTATAAATTAAGTTAGCTAACTCATTCGACCGTTCGTGTTGTAAGTTCTCTCCATATCACAGCATCCTAAGCACGAGCTCACCATTCCCCTTCCCGCCTCTCTGCTTTAAGCAACAATCATCATTCTGTATTTTTGTTAAAGTAGTTTTCACATCATTGTAGCTGATCTCCTTTCGTATGCAACAAGTTTTTTATTCCCTTGAAGTCAAACACATCTTCACCAATTTCTCCATTCTACACTGGTCTGCGTTTTCGATCTATCCACCTACCTATAACCACCATTAGAGGTGATTTACTTTGCCACAAATGCCAATTATAGGTCTCCTCTCGGCGGCATAAATAGCTACGACCCAGAAAGCCGAGCTTCGATTAACCAAAACGTGGCACTCTGACCTCTTCGACATGACTTTTATCTGAATGTAAGGGCTTATGGTCAGTAAAAGTGCATATGCTTCACCGTTTCAGCGTCCCCTTTGCCACCGTCAAACCATTTTTCGTTTTTATATCTTATTCTCACTTTGCACCTTGTCACCTTAGACATACTCCTTAGTGCTTCACACAACCTTCCTCTCCTCCAAGATCCTCAACAGTCCAGTCCTAGGTACTGTGTCAAAAGCTTTCCTTAAATCTTTAAATACTACATAAATCCTCATGTTGTACTCATAAATCTTCTAGCTAATCTGTCTCAGGGCAAACATAAGATCAGTCGTACTTCTGGCCTTCCTGTATCCATATTGTTCTTCTCCCAATTGTGGTTCTAAAATCTCCTTCAATCTTCTCTCCAACACTCTTTCATATATCTTTGCCATGTGGTCTATCAAATAGATCCCCCTATAATTTTAACACTCTCCAGAGTCTCCTTTCTGTTCATATATTGGGATTATTATAATTTTTTCCCCGTTTCTCCGGGATCTCTTTCCTTCTCCAACACTCATTTAGAGTCTCTAAAACCTTTTCTCTCAATTCTTCCCCACCCTCCTTAATCAACTTAACTGCCATTCCATCTTCTCCAGGAGCTTTATCATTTTTCAAGTTCTTTAAGGCCTTTTCCGCTCTTCTCTAGTAATTTCATCCTCTGTCTCCTCTTCTTCATCTTTCCAACATTCCAACCCTCTACATCCTCCCCCTCATCTTCCCCCCTCTTTCATCAGTTCCTCAAAATATTCTTTCCACCTATTATTTATTTCCCGTTCTCCTTCTTTATTCATAATATTACTTTGGTTTTCTTCAGTGTTCTATTTATTCCTACAATCTTAAATATTTTCTTCTTGTTACCTGCTGAGTCTTCTGCTAGCTCCTCTGTCGTAATATCTCGCTGCCTCTTTCTTTGCATCTCTTTTTACTCTTTCGGCTTCATTTATGGCCTTTACATATTCTTGTCTTGATTGCATCAATCTCCTCTTCTCTTTTTTATGGTTTTTTTATCTTCACCGCCTCTTCCACCACCTCGTTACACCATATTGTGTGTCTTTTCTTTGTACCTCCCGCATATCTGTATCCCAATACCTCCCCCACCGCCTCCATTATCTTCTCTTGTAATTCTGTAAAAATCTCTTCCCTATCCAACTGATTTATTTTCTCTCCTACATTATTTCTATATGCATCTTTTTTACTCTGTTCTTTCAGGAACTCTTCCTTTATTATCTTTCTCTTATCTATTCCATTATTCTTTGCTGACCTAATTCTAAACTCTGCCAACCAATACTCTCATGTATTACTTTCCATCTATCTTCGTGTCTCTATCTTTATTATTTCTACTTTAATTTATTCTTTTGTATTCTATCTATTTATACTTCTACTTTATTTCTTACGCCGTTTCTATTTTCTCTTCTCATTTCAGCTTTTCTGTTACCTTTCATCTATATCTTATCTCTTATTATTTATTTCCTATAATCTTCTTATCTTATCTATATCTTTCTTTATAGTTCTTATACATATCTATCTATAGTATATCTATATCTTATTCTTCTCTCATCTCTTCTATCTACGTACTCCAGACTGCTTGAGTTTGTTCGCTTCTAACATACTCGCCATGATTGGGTCCTTTCCCGACTTCTGTCCCATCATTTCGTGCTTATGTTTCACAAAGTCCTTCGCATCGCTACTTACCTTTATTCCTCCGTTTTTTAACTTCCTGGTTTCTTGGGTCGTTCGTCTTTCCGTCTTTACCCTCCGTACCCAACTCCGCGTTTGCAGTGAAGGCTGCACGAGCTGTTGCTCCAGCACAATCCCTCTCACCACGAATCCTGGCTCATCTCGGTCAGCTTTTTCTTTCCGCTTTGTTTGACCTTTGGTTTGCTTTCGCAAGTAGTTTGTACGTTTTGGCTAGTTAATTTTTTCCACTCTCGTTGCTTTCCCGCTTTGTCCTGGGCAGGCCGATTCGGATACGTCTCCCCGTCGCATTTCTTTCTCCTTCTGGCATACTATCCGCCTAACGGCCTGGCGCTTCCTCGCATGTAATCCGCTTACTCCTTTCAAAATCCTTTTTTTTTCCTACAAATTTCGTCTTTTGCTCCACAAAAATGTTGTTGATTTGTGTCCTGCGACCAATAAAAGGTTTTTAAATGCAGGTTCTTTTAATCGAATCGTAATAGGAAGTTCTAAGCGCTTAAACAACTTGGTGTTTTCCAGTTGTTTCCCAAAACCTTTCTTCAATTCTCGCCAGCAGTTGTAGTTTTTCCTGTTTTGGGCATTTCACAATTCCTGTGCTTTGGGTAGTTTTATTAAATGGAATCTTGGTAACCAGAGGACCAGCGAGGTAAAATTTGAAACTCATTAGTAGCCAGAATATTTGAAGTGTAGCGAATTTCAATTACGTTTTTTGTTAGGCTACTAAAATCACCTACTTAAGCAGATTTTCATAGCTGGATGAGAATTTTGTTTCTGAGAACCTTGTGTCACTTAATTGCTCATATTTTTCAAAGCGCCATTCTTTTGCAATCGGTGCCTGTTCTCTTTCATCTTAGTCACCGTTCTGGCATGAGCATCTACCGAAGGCTGCACGAAATTTGCATCATTACTGTTGTAAATGCAGGAACGAAGATAATTTTTTAATTTAGTTGTTTCCTTAATTTTATTTGGAGTTATAATTTTTTTCAACATTATGTTATTGATTTATACTGATATTTTACTGACCTTGCTATGTAAAATTTTTTATGAATGTCGTATTATTGTTTGGTAGGACTGTGCTGGTTGAGAATACAGATAACTCTTAGAGGACAAGGACAGATTGCTTCTTCAAATATCAATTAATCCGTGAGCCGTCTTCCCTAAAACTCCAGGATTTGTTTGTTCAGTTCGAGCTGTCTGCGTTGTGGCCAGAGTACTGAACTATATGTTGGTTAATTTTAGCTTCTTATTATGCATGATCAGCAAGATTCACTCATCACTTGTCTTCTGGAGGTAGGTGGAATAGAGTTTAGTAGACAGACTTGACAAGAACTCAGACTCCACATGTGAATAGGCGCAATGTCATGTAGCAGAAATCTAGAAGCAAAAATATTGATGAGAAATGATATTAAAAATGAAACTTGGTATTTCAAATTCGAATATTTTTGTATGGATGTATTGTTGTGAGTTATTTTAATCCGTTTAATTGTGAAACCATTTAATAGTTAACTGATGTTAATAAAACCATTCTTACCTAAGTTAATTAAGCAACTCATAGAGCTCTCTTCTGTTTAAATATTTTCGACATAGACT